>PVIU01008204.1:0-85283 GCA_004026605.1 Ondatra zibethicus | reverse complement strand
AAAGGAAAAAAAATTTTTTTTATCTTTAATTATGTTCTTGAATGGAAAAAATAAAACAAAACAATGTATGGAACAAAAAAAAAAAAAAAAGAATGCCAGTCAGTCAGGAAGGTATAGAGGGGACATTTGCTGCTAGTGAGCAATGATTCGTGAAAGCAGTGTGCTTCTGTTCTCTGAGGTGCTAGGAAATTGGAGGGCACCAAGTCCAACAGAGCTATGAGGAGCCTAGACACGTGAGGTCCCTGCAGGGAACTGACCTATCCAGCCCCTCTGAAAGAGAATGAAGGCCAAGACAGCATGTGTCCTGGAAGAAAAAGACAGCTCCGCTCTGTGTCTCTGACTGTTGGGCTATTTGAGATCAGAGTTGAGAAGACCTCAGGCTTTTAAGTTGCAATTTTTTGTGTGTGAAAATTCAATAAAATCCATCTGACAGCCCCCTCAGTTAGATGCAGATTTGGGTGGATCCCAGGCACCCATGCAGAGTTCCTCTGGTCCCCGGTTATTACCGTTTCGGAAAGGATCACAGCCTCAGACTGCTGCAGGGAGCTGTCAGCGGGCTTGAATTCCTTATCGGATATCTCTTGGTGTTTGCTGTTCCTTTTCTCCTTCTTCTTGTCCTTCTTCTCCTTATCTGGATCGTCCCTGTCCAGCTTGTCCTGGGATCTGGAGTGCATCTTCTTCGGCAGCAGAGGCTCTAGAGCAAACCTAGAAGAAACAGGCATCTGAATTAGTGTCATTACCGGGCAGCTACTGCTCGATACCCAGGAGAGGTTTGTGAAGTCAGGCACTATGCACCAGGCTCCGGTATCCACAGACTTCCACAAGGGAAGGAATGGTTCAGAGTGAGAGGCGGCATGGGCCTCTAGATGCACTGTGGCCCACTAGGGATGATGTCACAACAAAGTACTGGGCTGGAGAGTCAGGGGGTTAGCTGTTGGCATTAAAAGCACAAAAACCTGAGCTTGATCCACAGAACCCACATGAGAAACCCCAATGTGGTGGCGTGAGCTTGTTTCTGGGTTTGCTCCCTAGTCAGCCTACCTGAATTAGTAAGCTACAGGTCAATAAGAGAGCCTGTCTAAAAAAACAAGACAAAGCAAAGAAAAAAAAAAAACCAATGTAGATAGATCCTGAGAAACAACACTTGGTCAGGTCAGCTTTCATGTGCGCTTATACACATGCACACATACAAGATACATGCATGAATACATATGTACACAAATACACACACCACACACATAAATGTACATCTATCTATTAGAGATAAAAACCCTGTTACTCACCTGTGCCTTCTCCCAATCTAACAGAGCTGTGTGATGGGATTCATTGATATGATGGGGTTGAATCTGAGCACTGATTACCAATGGCCATTAACATCACCAAGAGAGAGAAAATCAGCGCAGATGTGCCTCTGAAGGGAAGAGCCTATAGCTGCCTATGAGGTTAGCTGGCCCCAAATCAAACCTGAATTACACCAGACCTCTAGAGTCAACTCCAAATATGTTGTTAGTAGGGAGGGCAGACACTCATCAGACAGCACCCACGCCGTAGGACACAAAATCAATAAGATCCACTCAGTGCAGACACGGAAAGGTAAGCAATCTGGAGTTTTCAACAAATTACAAGAAAAATTACAGTTTTTAAAAAGTGGATAGAGAGACTTAAGGAGATAATATCAGCCAAGGGCAAGGTGAGGGCTTCCCTTAGTCTAGTTTCAAACAAACTATATATATATAAAGTGAGGTAGGGCAGGGAGCTGGTGTTGTGTGTAAAGCTCTTCGGCATCTGTGAGAACCTGAGCTCAGATCCACAGCATCCCTGTGAGGATGGGTGTGGTGCTGGCCACCTGTAAACCTAGCACTCCAACAAGCAGATGGGAGCAGACACAGGTGAATACCCAGGAGTGCCGGGGTAGCTAGTCTGGTGCACACAGCAACAAACAACAAGAAGCCTCAAACCTGGTGGAAGATGAGGACCAACAGGTAAGTACACACACACAAAGACAGAAATAATAAGAAAAAAGATGCATATGAAATGAGAAATAGATACCGATATTATGGTGATTGGGAATTCATGTCAGTATTTTATGTGATGGTAAAGTACACAGCTATATTTTCTAAAACTGTTTTCATTTAGGAACTGACATTGAAATATCATCGGATTACATGATATCAAGTTTAAGACTTGCTACAGAATAACACGTTGGGAGTAGGTGGGATACAGATGGAAACAAGATTGGAAGGGAGTTTTTAATGTTAAGGTTGACTTCTTGGGGTAAGACACCCCATGATACTATCTAGTCCACACTCTGCGTGCCCCAAAATTTCCCCAAATAAAAATTCAATGAAAGCACTAAAAACAACTGGTGATATACATACCAACTCTTGACTTTGGTCATGAAGGTTGTGTTTGAATGAGAAAAGTTCCCCACGGGCTCATACATTTAAACACGTGGTCCCCAGTAGGCAGTGCTGTTTACAGAGGTTATAGAACCTTTAGGAGGTAGAGTCTTGTTGGAGGAAGTGTGTCACTGGGGCCAGGCTTTGACAGATTATGGCCTTGGCCCACTACCCACTTCCTGTCTCTCTCTCCTTCCTAAGTGCAATGTGATCAGCCTCCTGCCTGTGATGTCATGCTCTCCTTCCTGTTATCACACACCTTCCTCCCCAGGATGGCCTCTATCTTTCTAGAACTGTGAGCCAACATAACCCTATTTTCTTAAGTTACCTTTGTCAGGGTGTTTTATCACAGCAACAGGGAAGTAACTAATAAAAGGCCTTCTGATCTATCTGTCATCTATCTATTTATCTGATCTATCTATCTACTGTCTATCTATCTATCTATCTATCTATCTATCTATCTATCTATCTATCTATCTATCTATCTATCTATCTATCCATCCATCCATTCATCCACTATCTATCCATCCATATAGCTCTCTCCATCTATCCATCATCTATCTATCTATCTATCTATCTATCTATCTATCTATCTATCTATCTATCTATTTATCTACTGTCTAGCTATCTATCTATCCATCCATTCATCCACTATCTATCCATCCATATATCTCTCTCCATCTATCTATCTATATCTATCTATCTATCTATCTATCTATCTATCTATCTATCTATCTATCTATCTATCTATCTATCATCTATCTATCTACCTATCTATCATTGTCTACCTACCTACAGATATATCTATCATCTCTCTCTCTCATCTATCTATAATCTATCATCTATATATATCAGCAAATCAACATTCATGAGGCATGAAGTATTATGTCTAAAATATTAGATGCAACAATAAAAAATGTTATCACTGTATTCCAGGTTTTCTAAACTTGAGACAATTTACGTAGGCAAAAGGAGGATATGTGGCCCCCTTTGGACCCTAGGAAGAGGGTCTTATCCTGGTGTGTCTTCAAGAAATTCCAAAGAGACAGGTAGCTGTACATTTCTTTGCCTTAGGAAGGACCACTGTAGCCAGAATGAACTTTATTCTGCATGTAATCTATGCCATTTGAGATCAAGCTTCATTTTGCCCACATTAGTCAGACAGCAAAGCATGGCAACTCAAGAATGAACACAGCTCTGGACTCTAATAGAGATACTTCCCAGTTAAAGGTTGAACAAACGCCTCCTGGGTGAGCTGACTGTAATATACCACTCCATCTAAAACCTCTCCATCAATTTCCACCTAACCCCTGTGTTCTCAGGAATATAAGAACCCTCTCCTAACTAGCCTGGGGATTCTCTTGAAGGGAAGCTGCATTAAATTCCTCTAGCGATCTTGTTCCAAGTGACAGGCACACATGATTTAAATACCTCTAAGTGGAGAATTTCCATATGGGTTTGGCCTAAATATCAGACAGACACAGATTAAAAAAAAAATACTGTTAAGGAAAGAACATAGGTAGATTTTACAGTTCTCCACCGGGCATGTCAAATGATGGCAGGAAAGGGTGCTTAGAACTGAGCTGTCCCTGATATTTCCTGGATGGCTGTGACTACACACCACAGAGGCCAGGAGCCGTCAGGTTTGACAGTGATTGAACTGTCAACTGAAAGGGCGAGGATAAACTCAATGTGCAGAAGTTCTTTACTGATCTGAAAACTGTATGTGGTATCTTTTTCTTTTTACATAGTAAGACATTGTTAGATGGATTGGTACTCAAAAACAACAAACCTCAAGGTGGTCTTTGCAACAGTCTGAGCTAATGTCCGAGCCACACTGGGGGTTCATGAATGTTACCTAGCCTGTAAACTGGAAAGTTCCTGCCGACTTTCAGTTCCTCGGAGGGGGTCTGCAAGAAGGTCTTGACGAACTAAGGCAGCCCACATCCTCCGCTATGCGTGGGGGACAGGGTAATAAGCTCAGTGGAAGAGAGAAGAGCAGCTGCTGCTGTGGGGTCTGAACAAGGGGGATGCAAGGCGTGGTCTAAAGGTGTGAGAAGAGTTCTAGGGAAGGGTGTTTGTACAACAGTATGAATGTGTGAACATACATACTTAAAGGCGCTTTTCTTTCATTTTTATCATCTATTTATCTGGTATGTGTATGTGTGTGCATATAAACCATTGCATCCATGTGGTTAGAGGACAACTTGCTGGCATTAGCTCTCTCTTTGCACACATGGGTCCCAAGGGTCAGACTTAGGTCAGGCTTGGCAGCAAGTGCCTTTACCTGCTAAGATACCTCGCCCACCCTTAAAGGTGGTTTTCATGGTGCAATTGACTACAATAAAAAAAAAAGGAGGGGGAATAATATGATTTCTATTCTGCAGAGTAGTCTAATACAGTAGGGGACTTTTTAAAGTAGGGAAGTTTTTCGTAGAAGTATTTAACAAAAAAGAATTTCTGTTTAAAAAGTAATAAATCTGGGACTGGAGAGATGGCTCAGCAGTTAAGAGCCTGTGGTGTTCTTGCAGAGGACTTTGTATGTGTGTTCAAATCCAGGACTCACATAGTGGTTTATTGCCATCTGTAACTCCAGTTCCAGAGACTCTGATGTCCTCTTCTGGTCTCTGTGGGTACCAGGATACATGTAGCAGACATACACACGTGTAGGCAAACACTCATATACATAAAATAAAAAACATCTTTTTTTTTTAAAGTAACAAATAGAAATAATTCTCTCTCTCTCTCTCTCTCTCTCTCTCTCTCTCTCTCTCTCTTTCTCAAAAAAGGTGAGCTAGCCAGTCATATAAGCCTGGTTGTAACAGTTGACATGGAT
This sequence comes from Ondatra zibethicus, assembly GCA_004026605.1. Taxonomy (NCBI): domain Eukaryota; kingdom Metazoa; phylum Chordata; class Mammalia; order Rodentia; family Cricetidae; genus Ondatra; species Ondatra zibethicus. The sequence continues at coordinate 80,048 of PVIU01008204.1, read as the reverse complement.
AGTGGAAGAGCTGGAGTTTTAAGGTTCGGCAGACAGCTCTTTCACAATGCTACCCAGAACAAGATGTTTCACAGTTATGTTGGGTACCACAAGTCAAGTGTCTTGGAGAATCTCAGTTTCCAAAACAGCATATCCAGGGTGCTAAGCACATCCCATGAGATGCCCATCCTTCCTGCTAAGCCCACTTACCCGTCAGAACCTGGCCTGGAAGGGGTGCTGTCAGAGGAGAGGGACGAGACGGAGGCCACAGACAGAGGTCGGGAGGATGATGGCATGGTGAAGGATCGCACCATGGAGCGTGGACGGCTGCCTCTCCTGTCATCTAGACCTGAGGGCTGGGAGAGGAAGAAAATGTGTTAACACCCAGGCCACTGTGGACAGATTCCTGTGTTGAAGCAACCTCAGCAGTGTGGGATCCAGACCTATGTGGGCCCATACTTCATAAACTGTGTCCTTTGTTGTTCTGAAGACTATTTCAACATCTCTTGAGACCTGACTCAATTTTTATTTTAAGTATAATTTTCTTCTCCAAGACACATCAACCTGTCCTACAGCAGTGGTACTCACCAGGAAGTTTAATGCAGAAGGCATTTAGAGTGTGACTAAAGAATGTGTAAGATCTTTGTATGACCTCTGCTGAACTGTACAGTAACACCTGAGCCGGTTGTCCAGCCTTGCAGAGCTGTATTGGCTCAAAGGCCTCGCTACAGAGGGCACCTCCCCACACCCGAGGGAGACCTTCTCCATTGAGTGATGCAGTGAAGCTGGGGCTAGGCTGTGGGGTCTCTCTTTCCTACAAGAGAATTAACGACACTTTCCAGAAAACAGTTACAAGGTAGAATTTTCTAGTCTCTCTTCGATAACTTGCTATACATTACCCAAGAAACACAATGCCAACGGGATACAGCATGTATCTACATCTAATTAGGTAAGAAACACTAGTGTACCTGGGCCTGGAGCCAGATGTTGGCACATCTGGACCACAGCTGTTTCACAAATACTTTCCTTGGGTTGGCAGAAATCACATTTCTGTGTGTCACTCCCCTTGTGACACATCAGCCTCCCTAACCCATCCCAGGATGCTGGTATGTCACACAGCCAATCATCTACAGGATTTATATCACTATCTCAGCCTTTGGAGGTAGCAAAGTGTTGATTACATATTCTTTAGGGTCTCTGCTGAGATTATCCTGTTGTGCTATGGTGGCACCAAGGTGGACATGGATGATGCAAAAAGGAGTGTGGCTGTCTGTTAATAAAACTTTATTTATGAAACAGGAGGTGAGCCCTGGCAGAGTGCAGGCCACTGGCTCAAAGCAATCAGCATCCGGGTTTACAAGCACAGAGTCTTGAACTTAGTACCAATGATGGTGCCAGCAGGCATCTCCATGGATTTCCACTAGGACTAACCAGTCATCAGGAGGAAGCTACAAGGAGTAGGGTGACATGGAGATTCTCCCCACATGTGGAAATGTTTCCTATATAACCCTTGGAGACTCGAAATCTACACCACATCCTCTTCTAACCCTTTTTGAAGCACTGCTGGTATGCAGACTGATACCTTGATTTATAGGGTTTCCCCTCTGCCTTGGGCTAGACCCAGGGATGCAGCTGCTTGTCCTTGCTATTCACATTGATTTCAGGGTGGAGTTCTATCTAGGTCCCTTCTGGCATGCTCATCACCACCCAAGGTAGTGAAGTTCATCATCCTACCTACCTGGGATGCTATCTATTCTCTGGAATCTCTGAGGCCAAAGGGTGATGAGCTTTGACTCACTCTATTTTGAATGAGACCTGGTCAAATCTTTGGTCTTCTCAAATCCACACTGTCTCTGGCTATTCTTCCACAGGGCTGGAGGTAGAGGATCAGTTGGGGAAAGTGATTATGTCTCTGAACACCTATCAAACTGGGGAGGAACTGCCTTCCCGAATCACCTGAAAGTGTTTCAAGCTTGAATCCATTACTATCAATTTGGCATACAGGTAGAGGAAGAAAGGAGGCAAACTTCAGGCTCTGCCAACGCCTGTAATTTGGAGGCCTTGCGTTTCACCATCACAATGCCAAGCCAACAGCTGGGAAGAAACAACCTAGTTGGTATGTGTGTGTGTGCGGGGGGATGTCCTGACACCCTGTGCCCCATTCCTGAGAGCATCCAGCATGTGGTGTACTATGCCTGTGCTCTTCCCAAAAGACACGGGTCCTCATGGGTCCACAGAAGACCACTGGGGCCAGAAGGTACAAAGGTCAGAGAAGCAGTTCAAGCCTCCTTTTGCCAACCAGCAAGAGCTGACAGGTAAACTTAAGTCCTGGTTGGGATGCATTTGGGATGGATAAGAGGAGGGTGTCAGGGGTAGGATCTGGCTAAGGATGGACATGAACTCTTGTTAGAGATTTGTCCATAAAGGGCACTCGCTGAGGGGAGCTGTGGGCTCTCCTGGACCATTTGTCTCACCGCTCTTTCACTGAGTAGAGCCTCAGAATTCTACAACTAAGAAGACTATCGTTTGTTCCATCTGAAGCAATTAGAATCTCACCCAGGATCAAGAGGTAGCTCAAGGCTACAATAACAGGAGTGCCTTGCTGTCTGCCTGTTCCAGCCACAGGGCCAAACAGGTTAGGAGTAGAATCTTAGGGCAGGCTAGATCTTTGTCTCTAGCAACAATTGTGTGATAGTGTGCAAAACAAGAAACCACTGCACACTTCTTTTAGAACACGTAGAGAGCCCTCTCGTCACTGTGGTTCCAGTGTGAGGATTCACGAGGGATGCGTATGCGAGTTATAAGGTTTGCCACAGGGTGGTGGCAGCTTCTGTTGCCTTTGTCCTGTTGCCTTGGTATCCAGACAGAAAATCCATTTTGATCTTCCTCGACAGAGTGACCCTCTGGCCCTGCGCTGTGCCTCTGAGCTTTGCACCTTTGCCTCCTGGCTGAAGCATACTTTCCAACCTAAGTCCCTTTCCGGGGCTTATGCTGGCTTAGAAACATTGACAAAATGGCTCATGATGCTGAGTGTTGACTGCCCACCGAGTCATGAACAGGTGACAAGATCAAGGTGACTTTATGAAGGGAGAGAAGCAGGTGCATTTTGGCCTACTTTAAGGGCACCTGTGGACTGGAGACTCAGGCATCATGTTGTCCCCCTGGTGGGAGTCAGGTATGGGGCCATGAGAAGCAGTCCTGGAGTAGGGAGCTGGTTTGAGTCTCCCACTTGGTAAAGCGGCCCAGCACTGCCCTGGAGATGCCATTAGAGTCCATGTGAGAGACAGATGGCGAACTCTGAAGCTGAGAGGTGGACACTGATGTACTGGGCTGTGGGGTGGAAGGCACTCACAGGGGGCTAGTAGTAGGGGCCACCTGGAGCGGTGGGCGAGGCCCAACCACCAGCTCGTCTGAATAGTGGCTTGTTTCAGGTAAGGAGGTGCGTGGAGGATAGAGAGCAGAGACAAGCAAGGTGTCCTGGCCCTCACCAGACTTTAGGAAAAGGACAAGAGGGACAATAAACAGAAAAAAGGTTTCATGTGGGTGTGGGGGGCAAATGCAGATGCCCTCGAACACTGCGGGCAGCAAAGGGTCCCGTTGTTTCCATTCTGGGAGTCTGTTCTGTGTTCATCCAGGAAGCAGTGTCTCCTTGGATCTCCAGAATCGACAAAATAGATGCAGAGGAGCAAGCAGGAGAGGCGCTGGCATTACGTAGTCAGAGAGAGTCTAGAGCGTCCCTTTCTGGGGCTTAGGCTGGCTCAAAAACATTGACAAAATGGCTTATGTCCTTTCTGTGGGGTTTTCTATTTTAAAGCCCATCCTTTTGGAAAGAGGATGATATAATATTGCTTTTCAAAGTATTCTGAGATGCTTGTAGGTTTCCAAAGTATGTAAGACAAGACAGGCACCTCCCAGACTGCCTTTATGACCACATTCCTCATAGAAGGACAGGCTGTAGCCTGTGCCATTGTCTACCCAGGACGACTGGCTACAGAGCCTCATTCTGGGTCCCAGGAGGGAGTAGGACTCAGGAAGGTTGCTATCTGCATCGTAGTACCCATGGGTGCAAATCCTCCCTGAATTCTGTCTACTATCCCTGGCTGGGATGTCTGGCTGCCCCCACCAAGAGAAGCATGCCATCTGGAGAAGGTGATGCAGAAATTGTTTGTCTTGAGTCAAGGATGGGTGCCAAGGTACCAGGGAAACCTATCTGAAAAAAGACCCTCATAAGCTCCCCCCTCCCGGCACACTATTGCTACCTTCCTGCCCTAGCTTTCTGTTTTGACTTGTACTTGATGGCGAGCATTCTCCGTGATATTTCATAGCTGAGGAGGATGTAAAAAGTGCCAGGCAAGACCAGTGGGTTTCTTTAATTGTGGAAGATGCGCTAAATAGAAACAAACAGAATCAAAGCTTTGCACATAGTTAAAAAAAAAACTTGAAGCCTAAACAACAGTTTAATTCCTAGAAAATTTCAAAGCAACATGAAACTCTGGAAGAGTTGCCTTGTGACACGCCCACTAACTTTTTTGCCACTCAACCCTGCTTGTGACAAGCTGTGGGCTTCAAGCTATCAAGCACTGCTCAAGGATTCTGACTTGCAGAAGGGTCGTCCGGTGCAGCAGAGCCGGCCAGGCACCTGCATCCGGAGCTGTTTACCTGCAGTGGCTCCCACTGGGCTGTCAGGTTCGGGCTCTGTCTGCTGGTTTGCAGACTTCTGTCCTGCTGGGCCTGGGGTTTGGAGAGGTGGGCTCCACTGAGCCATGCTCAGCGGGGCTTGTCTGTAAAAGCGCAGCTGCAGGGCTCCTTGCACTGCTGGAAACCAAAGCTGTCCATCTGCCCTGCCTCTGACCCCAGTCCTAGTCCAGGAATTTCCCAGGAACTCATCAGCAGAGCCATTCTGCTTCAGGTCCTGAGCACAGTCTGCTGTCCCTGCTCATGGCTCTTGGAGGCTGCTCGTCTTTGCAGCGCCAGGCTTTTGTGCTCGGCTGTCACAGGTATGCCTTTGTCTGCACTGGCTCCAGCCTGCCACTCAAATCCCTGCCTGCTCCCAGCCCGGATCATTCCAACAGCTAAGTCTTTAGCAACAATTTAGAACACCAGTAACCCATCTTTTTTCCCTTCCTGGCCATGGTGTGTGTGTGTGTGTGTGTGTGTGTGTGTGTGTGCGCGCGCGCACACGTGCGCGCAGGTGCTGTCTCACCTTGCCTGGAGCTCTACAGGTGCAGGCAGAACTGGCCACTGAGTTTCAGGGATCTGATGTCTCTGCCTTCCAAGCATTGGGATTACATGTGTGCGCTATCATACCTGGTTTTGCCAAGCACTGGGATTACATGTGTGTGCCATCATACCTGTTTTATTTTGTTTCACATAAATTTCAAGGATTGAACTTGGGTCCTCATGCTGCAAGGAAAGCTTGCTACTAATAAAGCTATCTTCTGTAGCCCACTGGCCATGTTTGTTTGTTTGGAGACAGGGCTTTTCTGTGTAAGCTCTTGCTGACCTGAAACTCATTCTGTAGACCAGGCTGACCTTGAGCTCACAGAGATCCACCTGCTTCTGCCTCCCAAGTGCTGAGATTAAAGGCGTGCGCCACACTTCAACCTCATGCTAGGCGTAGCCTCACTCTGTCTCTGCTTTGGGATGCTGTGAGCGCTATTGCCTGGGGGTTATACAGCTTTCCACGTATGGCACGTCTGCAGGCATGAGCTCCGTAACCCAACTGAGTCCCCAAGTACCTCTGGGGAATTTCCGCATGCCCTTGAGGGACTAGGAGGCAGACAGACAGACACGGAGAAGGACCACAGCTAGGCAACAAAGGTGGCAAACTTTCCAAAACTGGTTTATTCCTCACCCACTTGACCTGAGACAAAAGCCTGGCAGTTTAAAACAATGGCCTGGTAGGCTTTATCTCCCACCAGCAGGCCCTCTGTTGATGGACTGACTCAGTGAGTTAAAGGCCTGATCGGGACACAACAGTTGTGGGCCAAACAGCCATCAAACTCACCACCCCTAAATTTAGGGGAGGAAAAGTCTTCGGAGACCTAAAAAAACCCCTCCAGCTCCGGAGCTGAAGAGCCTGGATTTTTCAGCTTCCTGACTCCTACGTGCTTTGCGGAGGGTCTTTTCCTCTGTGGGCTGGCTGCACGTGTGTTTTCTCAACCCTGACAAATGCCTTTCTTTTGCTGCTCTTTGTGGTGTGCGGGATGTTTTCCTCCCTTTTATCTTTCTAACTGGTCCTGCCAAGACCCCTGGACTGCATCAACATCCACAGCAGACTACTCAGAGAAGATGAGCAAGGTGTGTGGTAACTGACAAGTCTCCTAAAATGGGCCGATGAGAGGCTGTGGTCCCCCCATTTCCTAGCAGGCATTACAGAGGCCTCAGTCCCACTGCTCCAATGGGACGCTCCTCTCCTGGGACCTGGCCACTTACCATAGTCCTGACACCGTATTGCTTTTCCACTTTTTCCTTCAGTTGCTTGAAGCAGGCTTCCATGCGTTCATGGAACGGCCTCAGGGCCTCGGTGACTTTGTCTCCATGAATCCTAATCCCTTCAGCCAAAAATGGAATCTGAAAAAAATAAAAATAAAAACAACAACAAACCACAGGTTGGCGGGCCCTGACTTGGGGGAACAGTCTAGATGGAGCAATACACAGCAGGAAGAAGTAACAGCAGGCTGGCTGCACCTGCTTTTGTTCCAAATCAGAGTGACTAGTTAAACTCATCAGCAGGCAGGTCACCCCTCACCCCCAGAGGCAGAAATGTTTAAGAACTGTTTGGGTCTTGAGGGGACCATATCCAGGGTGGAGCTGTTACTTGGCAGGGGCGGGAGGAGTCTTGTCACCCCATCCATTCTGAAACAGACTTAACATCAGTGTTTCTCACTGGAGTCTGGTGACAGATGTGCTTTGAATGCGCTCACATGTACCTTGTTCTGGTAGCAAAAGGTCAGAGCCCATTTATCAGCTGAGAAGATTGTGTTTATAGGCAATTGAGAAGCCTGCCCCAAACATAACAATCCAATTAGAGGCGATCTATAGTCCTGACGGATATTCTGACTTGGAAAGAAAAACTAAATTTATTCTCCCTCAAAACCAAAAATAATCGCTTCTCTGCCGACACTACTGTCACAAGAGATCCACGCCAACACTTCACTTCCACAGAAATGATGCTGACCTTTAAAACTGCCACATGAGACATTTTCGTTCTCTCAGTGGCAGAGACCCCTGGAGCAGTTGCTGCTAGTGGGTGGGCAAGGGAGCAGGCTCCATTCTGTCCCTGAACTCTGCTTCTCCCCTGGTACCCAGACTGGAAGTTGGTCAGTCTTCAATGCAATCAAGCTAAGAGGCTCCCTCTTAATAATTTATAATTAAAGAAAGATACTGATTAAAAACTGATTTTCCTAATAAGATGGAATACCAATGCGAACCAGCATATTTATTAGTAAGAGGGATAATAAGTACACAATTGAGTTTCACATGAACAAACTCAAGGAATCTTAGCAAGATGAATCAACTCATGATCTGTTTCTGCTTCCTTTTATAGCACACAGCTGCTGCTTCTCTTGTACTCCAGGAAAGGGGGGGCACACAAGTACCCCCATATTCAAAGCACCCAGCCTGCTCAGAAGGCACTGATAGAAAAGTTTGTTTTGCTGATACTTGAGCCTAAGTCCATTATTTTGTGATAACTATCTAGTTATCACAAAAGACCCGTGTGCAGTTGAACCTTCAGAACAAGGGTGTTTTCATATTCCCCACCAAGTCTTCATGCAGATGGCAGCTTCCCCAGGGCTTCTTGTCATGCGCCCAGGGCCAGCCTTAGAAATGTTCACTGCCAGTCTTTCTCTTCCTGAGTTCTGACGAGGGGGTAATAACACAACAATGTTGGGACATCTTTGGGTGGCATGGTGAATGTATTGTCTGTGGAAGAGGGGAGGCGAGCAGGTGTGGGAAGGCTGTCTCCCGGTGAAACCATAGTCAACTGTAGACACTAAGAGCAATTCTGATTTAGAATGACTGTTTCACACGTGCAAAATACAATCTAACCATCCTGTGTTTGGTGGTGGTGGAGGTGGTGATAGTTGCCGGGTGGCAAAAGTATTCTTTGTATCAAAGAGGATACTTGATGGATGAGAGTTGAGACCCGTGTTTGCACTGGGATTGCTGGAACCTGTGGCTTGGCAGGCGAGAATTACGGGGTGAGAGAATACACAACTCTCAGGCATCCCTGACACTGGGCAGATAAGCCTTCTCATAGGATAGGATTTGGCCCCTGCTTCTACGTCCATTTGGAGCTGAGCTGCAGCTGTGATCCTAAGTGGAAGGAAATAAAAAGCCATTCTGTGTAGCTCTGTCCAACAAACGAGGTGCTTAATATACGGAGGGAAGCCATAGACCTAGGGCCTGAAACGGTCTTTCGAGGCCCTTTGGTTCCATATATTCAAAATATCTCTGGCATACAGATTCCTACCCCATTCAGGATTGCCACACAATTGCCATAAGACCCAGAAACTATGCTCCACAGTTTGAGTCGCCATGGGTTCCCTTGGAATCTGCTATTTCTAAAAAGCCTCAGACTCTGGAAGCGGGGGGGGGGGGGGGGGGGGGTTTCTTTCCTTTTCTTTCCCAGCCACACCTCCAGAGTTCAAAGTGAAACCTTCAACCCTTTCTCAATAGTGCTCCCCTCAAGCATCGTGTTACGTGTGCCCTGAAGAGGTCCAAGCCCTGCCAGCAGCAGGGAACGGCTTTGTTCACCGCGCTGAGGGCGCTGGCCCCTGCAGAAAGGGCAGGGCCTATTGTCAGCTGGGGATGGTGAGTGGGGTTACTCTGTCATCTTTGTACGTTTCAAAGGAAAATAAGTATGCTGCATAGTAGCTCAACAGAAGGGGTGGCCTCGTCTTTGGACACTCCGCAGGTGTGTCAGAGGAAAGAGCGAGGAGAGCCTTTGAGGAAGCAGTTCCTGACTGAGAATCCACTGCAATGTCTGCAGGCTCTAGGCAGCCTGCATCATGCCCAGTCTTTCAGCTGGCGAGGGCCAGGTCATCACTGACCTTGTCTTCAGAATCATGAAGCAGAGCCAAGGAGCAGGCTGAGGCTGACCAGCCAATCTTATCAGTGCTGTAGGCCGTGGAGGCATGTTTGTCTATGGCCGTACACCTGTGAGGTAACAGTGCCAGCAAGCCCTGGGACTCCTCCTAGGAGAAATCCTGCTCTGCCTAGATAGAATTTCTGGAAAAACTCAAACTGAATAAACTAATGAGCAAAACAAGAACAAGGCTAACTGTAAAGCTCTCGTTTTTTTTAATGAATATACAACTCAATTACCGATACGAAGATATCAAAACCCTTGCAAATGAGAGCAAAATCGCAGGTAATGTTCTGAATATGTATTTTTCCCTTTGCTCTTTCATTTAATGAAGTCGCTAGAAAACAGATTCTTTCAACTTTACCATGAGCTGCTTTAAAATTCATCTTTTAATATAGTTATTAGGGGCGATGACATGATGTGGGCATAAAGTCTCTCTCTGGGGAACAAATTATTTTCCTCTGTATGACTTGAAACTCATAAAATCCAATTTGCTGTAAAAGCTTACAGGGGGAAAAAATCAATAGAACTTCTACAGACCAAACTAGTTTTTGTGTTACAGCATTCTGGGGGTATTTTGAGTTCTGTACCCCCTTGGTTTCTAGGGCCTCAAATGGAATCATCCAAAATTTAAACTCTTTTCTTTTTAAAATAAAAGTCACAGGGCTTCTATGGACATGACTTACATTCTGAGTGAAGAAACCACAATTGACCAATAGTGTCCCTCCCTTGGTGTTCAGAGGGATCCTATCATGTCAAAAAAACAATTCCAGGGCAATCAGACCTCAAGAGACATATGAAAAAAAAGATATCCTTTTTTCATGTAATTCCCTTAAAGATGTATAGGGCTGCACATACATGAAAATGTCCATGATATATACCCTACCCGTCATGTCCTTCCTGCCTATGTGAGGAGATTTGTAGCAAGTTGCTCCAATGGCAGAGCAAACATAGATGGAGTGCGTGTAGAATTCCCATCCCAGGGGCTGAGACACCAGAGAAATGCAAGAGGCCCCCTGGAGCACCCTACTCTTGAAGTAGACAGCCCAGAAGGGGTCAGTCTAGAAGCAAGAATGGAAGCAACAGAACACTCAGAACCACCTCTGGGCAAGCCCAAAGATATTTGTCCTTCCAAGCTGCCTCTTCATAGCAGAAGGGGTGGGCAGGCTGCAGCTACTCTATAATCTCTATCTCTCTCTCTGTCTCCTCTCTTTCTCGGACCACAGTGGCTGAGGCATGAGCTTCTGCCGCTGAGTCTACCTTGATATCTGATATCCTTCTATTAATGCTGGTCACACATAGGTTTCCGAGCAGATCTTGTTCATTAGTGACACAGAATCTTGGGGGTGCTTAGGTAACCTTCTCGTCGCGAATGTGTTAACCCAGAGGATGCCACGCTGGTAGGAATACATGCAAAGGGGCCCAGGTCACCAGCTTCCTTTCCTAGCCATACCAACCTGCCAGGCTATCAGGTCCTTGAGCTTCTCGATCTGCCCATGAGCCTCAGGATGCTCCTGCAGGTATCGGTCTGTGAAGAAAGCCTATGGAGACAGGGAGACCTGTTCACATGTGATAGCTGTTTACATGTCATTGCCTAGCACAGCGCTGCACATAGGCGCCCTGGGAAGAGATCCATGCACAACCTAGTCCCACAGCCCTCCCATGGCACTCCTTGCAGATCTAGGTCTGGACCCTCTCCAGGACCCAAGGTCAAGCACACTACAGGCAGCACAGAGGCAGCAGGAGTCCAGAAAGGCCACAGCAGATCTAGATTGCTTCGTCCTATTGAGTAGCAGTGGCTACGGCTCTCTCAGCTGTACCAAAGTTTGGAAGTTCACCCTGATAACTGTTATTCTTCTCTTCTATTGATTCCACTCGGACATATATTTGTCTGGAGGACACAGACATTGGAGGGAGGGTACTAACTTTTCTTCTATGACCATGACCAGCTCACTAGATCCTTTTGGTCTGGGGTTTCACTGTCTAAGTCTGTGCCGGCAAGTTTCTTTTGTGTAGGGCCAGCAGAAAAATAGTTTTGATCTTGTGGGCCACATAGGCAGTGTTGTTTAGTGTCTCAAATATGTCATTGCCATGTCAGGGAATCTGTCAGAGGCAAGGGGTATAAATGCATGCAACGCCAGCATTTGCAAAAATGGGCAGTGGGCTATGGAAGGCAGACCTGATTTAGCCTGTACCCCATGTTCTTTGATTTCTGCCATTCTCTCTGAGCTATTATTGAGGGAAGTCAGAAGCCCACTCTGCTCCACCTGTGCCATCTCTCTAGGGTAAATATCTGAACTCTTGCTTATCTCCAGGATGGGATCTTTATGTCCTTAATAGCCCCAAGAGTTCTGGAAAGTGAGGGTGACTCTCCAGGACAGTTTTGGGGTCCCAGGGATGGAGTTTGGAAATGCTCAGCCCATCCCAGGTATGTCACGTGCCTTCTCATAATTGGCAAAGCCACCCATGACAGCGGGATCCACAATTCCATTCAGGAGCATGGACAAGGGATTGATGGGCAGACCCGGGTCATCCAGGTGCTGCTGGACCATGCTGCTGATCTTGTCATTGGTCAGCTGCATCGTCTCGATGGCATTCTCCAGTGGGCTGATCTCTACCTACAAGGAAGAGAGCATGGTAGGCATCATTCCAGATATTGCAGTGTGCCCAAGTGAGGTGGCCTCCCTGGTCTCCCGTACATTTTTGTCTAACACCTGGTTTCTATGAAAATACAGGTATTTGGAGTTATGAAAATTCACTTTGAAATGAATAGAATATTTTATGAATGAATAGAATTTATTCATTTCACATGAGACTATATTCCTCCTTGGGCATATTTTTACAGACACGATGATTCCCATTTTATAAGCCAAACTTTGCCTTGCTATAGGACAGGGTTATTTTTGTTGTTTGTTTTATTTATGAATGGGATTTTACCTGTATATATGTCCTGAATACATGAATAAATTCTATTCATGCATTAGCATGTCTTGTGCAGATCTGGAGGACTTTAATTGGGTTTCTCACCAGATCTCAGCCTAGCCACCCTAAATGGTCTCTGCCTTCTGTCTACCTTGGTAGCTTTGGGATAGAGAATGAAGGTCTCAGAGTGGGAAGTGAACATGTCCCCAGAAGGGGCAGGCAAAGGGTCCTGAGGGTTCTGAGTGGGGGTGAGGGGTCTCCATCTTGGCTGCTGTGGGGTGGAGAGATCTGGTGGAGTAGGGAAATACAAGTTCATGGAAGGGCCCTGAGCTCTCATTGGCATGAGCAAAAAAGAGGGGTGGACACACAGAAGGGAAGAGCCCAATTGGCAAGATTAGTCAAGTCCTTAAGCCAAATCACCAGGTGTTTCAAGAACTCACTGTTAATTGAATGGCAGGAGCCATCTCCTGAAGTGGGATCCAGCCCAGTGAAGATACATGAACAAAAGCGTATTGTAATTAGTTTTTTCTTATTTGTTTGTCTGCTTTTGTTTTTCTGAGACAGAATATCGTATGTCGCCAAGGCTGGCTTCAAATTCAATGCAGAGTTGAAAATAGCTTCCAATCCTCCTGTGTGCTGGGATTACAGGCGTGCACTGCCGCACCCAGTTATGTGGTGTGGGGATAGAACCCAAGTCTTTGTGCACATAGCAGAAGCCTTCTACCAAGTGGGCTACCACATCCTTATGCTTTTATTGGATCATTTTATATGGACGAAATAGGCCTAATATTTCAGTCTTGGCAATAAACCTATGGCACAGCTTTGCTAGCGAAGCCACCCTGTGAGGACACCCATAAATGCAAGTTTTACATAAATAAAACTGCCCCCTAGTGCTAGAGATGGCTTAGTGGTTAAGGGAACTAGCAGCTATTCCAGAGGACCTGGGTTTGATTCTGAACATCCACATGGTGGCTCACAACTACCTGAAACTCCAATCACACGGGATTCAACACCCTCTCTTTAGGCTTCAGCAGGTATTGGACACACATGGCATACGCAGGACATATACAGGTAAAATACCCATTCATAAATAAAACCAAACAACAAAAATAACCCTGTCCCATAGCAAGGCAAAGTTTGGCTTATAAAATGGGTATTGTCATGCCTGTAAAAATATGCCCAAGGAGGAATATATTCTCATATGAAATGAGTAAATTCTGTTCATTATTTGTCATTTAAATGGCAACGAAACTACCAGGAAGTTGTTTTGCAGGGTGTTTACATCAGTGGGAATGTACTTTACACTTCTACTTAGTTAGAAGACCTGTCAAAGCAATGCAGCTACGCCTGACATTACTAATGTGTGAGAAGGAATGGATTTCTTGTCAGATAGCCCTGGGGGCGGCCACACAGCTTTGGGAATAAGATGCAGGAGGCGATGAGAGATATTGATGCTCTGAGGTACACACAGTGGTCACAGGCACTGAAGGGTCTGGAGCACGGAGCAGGCCACAGTGAACACAAGGCCCTTGAGAACATGGAGGCCCTGTCAAATGTAACGGGAGAGGAGGGTAGGTACTTCCTTCTGGGGAGTCTCCTTACCATGAAGACAGATTTGACTTCAAACCACCTTAAAATTCCTGGCAGCTTATAGGCCGTAGTGTAGATGGTTCTCTCGATCCACATATTCTGTAAGAAGAGCCCATACAATACATGTCAGGATGGGGGTGCCCGTAGGAGGGGACTCTGTTCTGTTGGGTTTCTGTGTGAGCCCAGCATATGGGTCTTCTAGCAGGACAAGGGCTGTGTTCACGCTGGACAGGTGTGTGTGAACCCCAGGAGCCTTGTTCTATTTGACAACCACAACTCATCATCAAAGCACCATATTTCAAGTCTATCAAACTTGTTTCTCTGCTGTTTGGCACGGATTTGTAGTGGGTGAGGAGGGGTGACATAAATACCTCAGAATGATAGGTGTTCCCTCTGAAATAAGTGTGCTTGGGGGAGGCATCCAAGTGAATTTTATGTTAGCCTTACCCAGGGTTCAAAAAGAATTCAAAGGCACAAATGCATCAAAGACCAAGTTTCCTAAAACTGACCTCTTAAATGCTGTGGAATAATCCTTTTGTACACTGTAAAAATTTGTCACTCATATTGGTTTAATAAAAAGCTGAATAGCCAGTAGCTATCCAGGAAGTATAGGTGGGACAACCAAACTAAGGATGCTGGGATGGAAAAGGGCAGAGTCAGAGGAGATGCCAGAAAATGCAGAGGAAGCAGGACGTGTAGAAAATGAGGTAACATGCCATGAGCCACATGGCAGAGGGTAGACAAGAAATATGGGTGAATTTAAAATGTAAGAGTTAGCTAGTGATAAGACTGAGCTATTTGCTGTGCATTTATAATTAATTTATAATTAATGTTTCTGAGGGGTTACTTGGGAACAGCTTGTGGAACAGAAACTTCTACCTACCCTCTTGTGTTTTAATAAAATCATTACTACAAACAATGTAATCATTATGTTTATATTCTATAGGAACACAGTACGGAAAGAAGGGTGACATGACCCACAAAGTACTGATGAGGAGCTACACACTGTTGCATCCTTTGTTCGAGGCTTCTCTTCCACTGCTATGGCTTTTCACATGTAAATTTTATTTAACTTTTTGAAACAGGGTCTCACATATTCCTTGCTGGCCCTAACTTGGTAGGTCTTTGAGGATGAACTTGCACTTCTGATCCTTAATGCTCGGATTACAGGTGTGCACCACAATACCCACTCATTTCCTGCCACGCTGGAGATCAAACCTAGATTTTTGTATATTCTAGGCAAGCATTCTACCATCCAAGGTACAGTCTCTGCCCTAGGCATATGTCAGATAGAATCATTTTCCAAAATATATTCTTCATAAAGGTATACCTCACACACTGCAAGAAATGTTTTTTTGTGCCTAATTCTGTGCCTCTTTAATGGTTGGTCCACAGATCTAGCGGAGGGGCAAACTATAACTTTCCAGACTGCCACCTTCTTGGAACTAACAAGTTATGGGGCGACAGTAACAGAATGCTGGCCTGTCCTTTGGAACCTCTGATATTCCAAAGGAAAGCAAGGGGATGGCAGGAGCTTCAGGGCCGCAGGCAGATCTGTCTCCCAGGCCATGTTCCTCTGCCTATGTTCTTAGGAACTTGCTAGAGAAAGGGTAGACTTTCAAGAGCCTGTCTGCTCCTTCATGTCAATATCCTTGTGAATATCCTGGGTTTATCTTCTGCTTCATGGTCAGTTCCAAACTTGGACCCTGCCTTGGTTGTCTCCTCCTTGCTCCTGAAGTTTCACCCTCTGTCAGGCTTATAGATGCTCTTGGCCTCAAAGGGCAGTTTTTCTAGCATTTGTCCTCGGAGTTAGAGACCTGCAAAAGGGCCAGGATCAGGTTTCTCACTACTATAAAATACTCCGCTCTTTTCTGGAAGCCTGAACCTCTGTCAGGCTGTGGAGGGCTAAATCCTGGGGCTTCTGAATGCTTCATCTATATGTGAGGACCCAAATGGGGCCATCGGGGGATTTTGGGGCCATCTAGAAACAGCACAAGCGCTGAGGCTTAGCACAGCTCAAAATGTCAGGTGTCTCGGTTATTCTTAGCTCTGCTGCCAGCTCGCTGAGTGCTCTTCAGCAGTTTGCTTGGTCTCCATGTGTCTATTCCTTACAATGTAAGAATATACATACTGCAAGATGGGTACGGTGGGGGGTGGGGGTGGGAGTCAATAAATCCCTGGGTCACAGACACTGCAGAAAGAAGAGCATGATTTGTGATCCTGAAAGAAATACTCAGAAAGCTGTGAATTCATCGTTAGCACAGATGTCCAGGTTGTCTGTGTCTAGGCTCTGACACAGGCCCACTGCGAGGACCAGTCACTAAAGGGTTGGGATGTTAGCACTGGCTGAGGAGCCCAACCTTCATCTGGAAATAAGGAGTCACCTTACTCCAAGCTTCTGTCAACCCACAAGGAGGGGACATCACTAAGGTAACTGCCAGGAGCTGTGAAGGAAACTCAGGTTTTGCCCCGAGGATTCCTGCAGAGAGATTCCTCAATGTCCCTCTGCCTAAGGCAGCCCTGACAGTAGCCTCCAAAACCTGCTTTACCTTAGGTGTGGATGATAGTCACCTTTGGCTTCCTATACCCCAAAGGTATCTTGACTACAAAAGAAAGCCATTTTAGTAATGCTGGTTCTTGCTGTCACTCAGGAGCTCAGGTCCCTTTGCATTATGGGTCTGAAGAGGGATTCTGCAGGGAGGAGTTCTAGTAAGAAAGGTGTTAATGTGTCAGACTTGTCTGATGCCTGCCTTTTAATATGGGTTCATTAAATTGATTCACTTGTGTAGTTTTGTTGAGTGTGTGTGTGTGAATAGGTAGAGAGCAGAGGTCAACTTTGGTTAGGTTCCTCTTGTTTTGTGACACAGGATCCCTTATTGAGACCTGGGGCTTGCCTAATAAGTTAGAGTGGCTGACCAGTGAGCTTCAGGGACCTACCTTACACTGTCACCCCAATGTTGGGATTATAAGCCTTTTGGACATGGGTTCTGGAGATGGAATTCAGGTCCTCATGCTTGTAAGGCAAGCACTTTACTGACTGAGCCATCTCCCCCGCCCTGCATGGATAATTTCTAAAACACTATATGGATATGTGCTACTATTTCCAAGGCCAATGTGATAGCTACAAAAAAAGAAGAAGTATCTGGCAGGATCTGGAGCCCTGATTGGTTGTCATGACCAGGGAGACAGTCAGGGAGATGACTGGTTTCAGATTAGAGACGCATGGCATGGCCCCACACAAGATCACCCAGTCCAGAATGTCAGTGGAAACCCGCTGCAGTGTGATAAACTCCAGGGAGGTCTGGTGGTGGCCTCACCTCACTGTCATTGTCACCCAAGGCCAAATAAGCCTCTGGCGTTCTGAGCATTGAGAGTCACTGGGAGGGAACACCCAGTGCCCTAATGCCATTGGTCCACTATTAGATGTCTCTGCTCGCTCACTAATAGGCTGTATGAAATGCTACTAGCTGGAGTGTAATGCCTAGGAAGTCTGCATAGGAAGCACAGAGACATTTAACACTGTCCGAGGTGGCCTGGTGGGGATGCGCTCTCCAGGTCCTTCTGTGGCTGGGAGAACAGATGAGGAGTTTTGAGTTTTGTTACAATGTTGTAGATGTTGCTGTTTTTTAATTACCGCAAATTCATTGTCTGGGTTTTTCTCCCCTTTCCGGATGGGCCGAGAATATTCAAATCGCTGGACCTCATTCACCCTGTAAAAACTGTAGAGAGAGAAAACGTAAGATTTTTAACCAGCAAGCAGCTTGATTTTAGACAGAAGTGGGGGGCTTCAGGGTTGGCCTCACAATACAGCAGCACTACATCTCAAGAAGTGTCCCTAACCTTGACCTAAAGCTATGACCTTGGCTCATTCTCTGGCTGGCCCTGAAGGGAGACGGTGACAGCACAAAGCCTGACTGGAGACTTTCACCTCCTCTTTGTCTCTGCCCGTGCTCAGGGGAGAAGAGATGCAGGCAGGCGGACTTGGCAAAGGCTTGGGAAGGTGATGTGAAGGAGAGAAAAGGGCCATGGATTCAACAGGTGTGCTCACTATGGCAAAAATCAAAAAATGTATCATTTTAGTGATGTGATGTGTGTGTGTGTGTGTCGAGAGAGAGAAAGAGAGAGGGAGAGAGTTTCATTATGTAGTCCTGGTTGACCTGTACTTTGCTATGTAGACCAAGGTGGACTTGAAGTCACAGAGATCCCCCTGCCTCTGTCCCAGCTAGCTGAATAACTAGACAGTTAACTTTATATAAATTGAAACTATGTTATCTTTTAAAAAGAAGGGTGTCATGCACTCTGGTTTCAGACTTTTGAGATGTAGATTCAGCAGATTCCAGAGTGGTGTGCAGGGCCATAAAGAGCCTGTTGTCTCTCTTCCTTAGGGGAGAGATGAGCTCGTACTTGTGAAGGATGTGTGTGTGTGTGTGTGAGAGAGAGAGAGAGAGAGAGAGAGAGAGAGAGAGAGAGAGAGAGGGTGTACACAGTGCCAAGTGAGAGGCACCGTGAATCCTCTCTTTGCCTAATGCTGCATTTCTGTGAACAAACTCGCTACAAACAGGCAGCTCTGGTTTGTTTCCATGACCGCCATGGAGCAACAGGATGCCGAACAAACAGACCAGAGGCAGAGCAGGCATCAAAGAGGCTGCAGCTCCCAGCAGGGCAGAGAGCAAATAAAGAACTTACCACATCAAAGAGCCACTGGGGAGGCTGACTCTACAGAGCTACCCAGTCCATCAGGTGCAGTTCATCCCACTGGGATAAGTGGGCTTTAAATACCACTGTGTGACCCTGCTGAGTGTTCACACGTCGGGGTACACACGTGTGGAGAGGTGAACATGTGCATGTGGAGGTCAGAGGACAACCCTGGGAATGGTCCTTGGGGCACCTTCCAATATTTGTTTGAGACAAGGTCTCTCAATAGCCAGGAATTTTGCTAAATAGGCTCTGTTGGCTAACCAGGAAGTTTATGGGGATTTTTCTGTCTTTGCTTCCTGTCTTGCCATTGCTAGTTTAAAGCCTGAAGCACTCTACCTGGTGGTTTTGTTTTCTGTTTTTTTTTTTTAAATATTTATTTATTTATTTATTTATTTATTTATTATGTATACAATATTCTATCTGTGTGTATGTCTGCAGGCCAGAAGAGGGCACCAGACCTCATTACAGATGGTTGTGAGCCACCATGTGGTTGCTGGGAATTGAACTCAGGACCTTTGGAAGAGCAGGCGATATTCTTAACCACTGAGCCATCTCTCCAGCTCTGTTTTCTGTTTTTTTAAACGTGAGTTTGGGGTATTGAACTAAGTCTTTATGATGACAAGGCAGGTGCTTTACCAATGCAGTGATTTATTCCTCTAACCCTAAGGCCAGAGGTTTTCACTTTGTAGCTCATGGGGAGCAAATACTGTGATCTCTGTTAATAAAAGGCAGTGAGCCCACATCTGCAGAGAGTAGGGGCAGGGAGGGGTTTATACACTGTTGGGGAGTCTACTCTGAACGTGTGGTCTCTAACGAGAACCAAGGCTACCTTTTCTCTTCCATGTTTCATCTTCCTAAACACTGGCGAAGGAATCCTCTGTGCACCTCTCTAATTACTTTCCACTCCCTTTTGAGGGTACCAGAAAGCATTACTTTCTCTTGTTCTTTGGAGAGGGTAGAAAAAAAAATCACCTGAGATGTTCTTCAAAGATCAAAGTTCACACGTCAAAAGGTAGAGCCATAAGCAAGAGACCCATTGTTAGCATCTTACCATCTCCTATTGGTAATAAAGCTGGCATGGTTACCTTACAATCTGTTCAGACACCGGCCGGTGAAATTTAGGCGGCAAATCTAGCTTGGGCTTCACTGTGAAGCACTGGATGTCTGAGGATGGAGAGTTAAGGACCAAATGTCAGCACACATGACAACCAGAAGAAGCCCTGCCATCCGAAAGCACCAGTACATCAACTGTTGCCAGGAAAGGCCCTCCTGCTGCCTTAAAGGATACACTGGCCAGGAGAAGTCTTAATGTCATCGCCTGGTGGAGATGTTGTCTTCATTTTCTCAGCATTGGGAAACTGAGTTAGTAGCCGAGCTTCAAAATCTTCCCGTCGCTCGTATTCTTTTCCTCGGTAAATGAACACTTTTCCCTGGAAACAATGACTTCTGTTAAATAACACCACAGGTAAAGGACCAAGAAAAGCTCACACACAAGGGCACTGGTATTCAAAATGTCTTTGATAGTTTTGATTTTCCGTTTTGAAGTCACTGCATGGAAGAATAACCTACCTAATTCTCTAATCAAGAGCACCCAATACATATGGCTGAGCACTCCCCACGAGCTTTGTTCCTAGCGATAATGACCAATTGAAAAACTATGAAGGAGGCCAACAAGATGGCTCAGTAGGTAGAGGCACTTGTAGCCAAGCCTGACAACCTAAGTTCGATCCCTGGAACCCACATGGTGCAAGGAGAAATGCCTCCCACAAGTGATTATTGAAAGCTGAATCTGCCCACAAAACTGTGACCACTCTAGGGATCATTCCAGCTCTCCTTTCTTTTCTCTCCTTCCTTCCTTCCTTCCTTCCTCCCCCCACCCCCGCCGGGGTCTCTCTATCATGTATCTATGGTTGTTCTGGAACTCACTATGTAGAACAGACTGACCTCAAACTCATACAGAGCCACCTGCCTCTGCCTCCAAAACGCTGGAATTAAGGGTATGTGCCTCCGCACCTGTCAGCCTTGACCTTCATTTTCAAGGAAGCAATAAGGATTCTTACGGGGGGGGGTGTCTTTCACTGCAGCTATAAAGCATCCCAGACCCTCCCCGAGCTTCTGTGTGTTACTCTAGCCATCTTCCTCAGTACCCTCCCCAGAAGTTGCTGTCCTGTCAAGAGAGCTGTTGGTTCTGCTTTGATTTTGTTGAGTCATTGTTCTTTGTCAAAAAAGCATCAACTCTGGTCATATATTTGGGACTTATCATCTTGCGGGAATACATGTAAAATTAATTAATTTTTAAGCTTCTCTCATATGAATTGTGTGTCATCTGAGTTCCCAGGCACAGCAAAGAGCCTGCATGAGAATCTAGTGGCCAGCAGCAGCTGCCTCCTCCCCGTAGCTCTCATTAAGTCATCTTTCTCCTGCTCCAAAGAATCCAGCTCTGCAGGGGACTAAGGGGAGGTCCTCAGAGTGGGACCTGACTCCTGGGTGTCATATGGAGATCAGCAGAGATCAGCGGAAAGATGAACCAGACCAAATAAAAAGATGAGCTCCTGGCCTCCCCGAAACCTGGAGGCTGGAATTCCAACCAGCAGGAGGAGTTCTGTATAACCCTTACTCAACAATGATAAAGTCTACACAACCCTTAGGACTGATTTTTGTCATTTCCAAGCAACATTCTCCAATCTAGGTTTCATGGGAAGCTGTTCCCAAAGCCAGCTAAATCTGGTGTGGGCTTAGGTGGATGGGCACTACCCTTACATGGGCTACACTGTGGGGCCTTCTCTATGTAGGTTTGAGGCAGTCACTCCATGTACGTTTGGAAGGAAGGGTCTTGAGACATATAACAGATCTCTTCAAGGACCAGAGGTGGTACGGATGTCAGCTGAGTCACAAACAGGTGTCAGCGGCTAGAACATAACACTACTGCTGTCATTTGAAGGCTGCTGCCTCTTTCACCTGCCTAGTCCTCTCCTTGGTTGCTTCTGTCTAATCAGAAGCTCCTCTGCATCAGCTAGTCATGCTAGGTGCACCCTTGGCTTAGTAGTGGCTGTCCACGGACAGACACAGGTTGTTGGCAGTGAGAAGGAGGAAGACAGAGGAAGAGGGGCCGGAAAGAGACAGGTATAGCATTTTGCTACACATTCTTAGATCTGTGTTGACTAAGTTGTAAACCAAAAGTAACTAATTAACACGTTTTCACAGAGAAAAGGGGAAACTCTTAGGACATGCAATTAACTACCCCTGCTGTGGCCTGAATGCCCTTGTCTCCCTTCTACCCTTTACACACTGAACTAGAGTCTCCAAGGTAATGGTAACTGAGCGGGTATGGGCATTGGGAAGGGACTGGATCCACAAAGGTCTCCAGAAGTTTTTTCTCTCCCATCCTACAGGGCCTCACCAGACAGGGAATCTTCTGACCCCTTGAGCCTGGACTTCCCAGCCTCCAGGTCTGTGAGCACTGCATTTTGTTAGTCACCGTGTCTAAGGTGTTCTGTTATAACAGTCCAAACATATCTGAATAATCCCCCTTTCGAATCCCAATTTACTGTGCATTTTAACAAATTACTAAGGAAGTAACAGTTTAAGGTTTGGATCACCCCCACACCCCGCTTTGTACTTAGGTATGGCTTGATGTATCATTATGGAAGAAACAAATGCCCTATTTTTTTTTTTCTGGTAGAAAAATGTCAAGCAGAAAGCAAAGTAATATGTAGTCTTAATTAGAAATATAAATACAGAGTCTGGGCCTCCTGTGAGGCCCTAGGAAGCCAAACATCTCAGGAAGGCACAGATTTACTAGAAAGCAGGCCACTCAGAAAGTAGGATGCATTTATTAAGCTTTACCCTCGAAGAAGGCACAATAATAAAAATACGTAAAGGCTTTAATAGAAAAACACTAGAGTTATAGATGAAAACACTAATAGTATTTTCCCGAAACATCCATTACTTTGCATTCTGCAGTCGTCCTTCCAACCACGAAAACAGGGTGGGGGAGAACATACATACAGTCAAAGATATTTATTCCTTTTGAGAATTATAAATATTAATAAGAATGCAAAAAAGCAACGAGCTCGATTTATGGAGAAAAACAGTGCCAAGGGGACGGCAAGATAGCTCAGCGTCTGCTCTCCCGGCAGCGTGGAGTTGCTAAACATTCCGCCCACTTTTTGGTAACTGGTAATGTCATTGTCAGACTGACCCCTGCCAGGCGATCTATGAAGCGTAATGAATATATTGCTACAGCCTGGCAGAGTCATTCAGGTGTGTCGGGAAAGTCAGCTCAGTATTAATCAAGCATGTTAAACTCTTTATTCTTACTTCACATTTTGTCCTTTGATGGTGGAAGTGATCCAGGATGGTCCCTGGAGCCTGCAGGACCAGTGCTCTAGACTGGATTGCAGCACACCTCCCTGGGGGCATTCGTCACACACTCAGGCAGGCTGCTGCTTTGCAGTTGGAGTTATAGGTAACTATATTCATGGTTGGTGGCCGCCGTATCACAGGGGGATTCTGTTCCTGGGGCCAATACTCTTAACACTCTATGAGCATGAGTGTGTCTGGTCCAAGGTTGGCCTCTCTCTTCCTTGGGCCACAGACATGTTGGGGCATACATAAAGACAATAAAGTTTTTGCAAAATTGGGCAACTTCTACTACATGCCTTTTGTATGTTTGTATTTTGTGTGTGTGTGCATGTGCATGCGTGTGTGTGTGTGTGTGTGTGTGTGTGTGTGTGTGTGTGTGTGTGTGTGAGATGGTACTTATGGAGGCCAGAGGAAGGTAGCTGATACCATGGAGCTGAAGTTACAGGTGGTTTTGATCCACCTCACCTGGGTGTGAGAACCTAAATCTGGTCTCCTGGAAGGGCAGCAAGTACTCATAACTGCTGTGAGACAATGCTCTTGTACACTGTAAAGACTTGTCACTCATATTGGTTTAATAAAACTCTGATTGAACAGTAGCCCAGGGAGGAAGTATAGGCAGGTTGACTGGACTAGAAGAATTCTAGGAAGAGGAAAGGCAGAGACTCAGTCATAAGCCAGGCGCAAAGAAAGCAAGATGAGAATGCCTTACTGAGAAAAGGTACCAAGTCACATGGCTAAACATAGACATGAATTATGGTTTAATTTAAGTTGTAAGAGCTAGTTAGTAATATGCCTGAGCAATAGGCCAAACAGTTTATAATTAATAGAAGCCTCTGTGTGTTTCTTTGGGACAGAATGGCTGCGGGACCACAGGGACAGAAACTTCCATCAACACAAAACTGCTGTGCCATCTTTCCAGGTCCTAAGTTCTAGTTGTGGAAGTTGAGAAAATTCTGGAACAAGATGGAGGTGATGGTTTCTGTGTATGTGTGTTTATGCCACAAAATACACAACCAAAATGCCCAAACAGTAAATTTTATTATCTGTGTGTGTTTATGTGTATGCATGTTCATGTGTGTATGTGTGCATGCATACCATAGAGTGCATGTGGAGGTGAGAGGAGCCTTGGGTGTTGGTCAGTGCCCTGGACCTTGTTTGAGGTGGGGTCCCTTTGTTGTCTAATGCTGAATATACCAAACTAACTAGCCATGAGCTTCCAGAGGGTCTCCGGTCTCCATCTCTTATCTTTTGGTAGGAGTGCTGGCATTACAGGTGAGTGCCATTGAGTCTGGCTTTATGTAGGTTGTGGGGATCTGGATTTAAGTACTCACACTTGTGGCAAGTGCTTTGCCCAAGGAGCTATCTCCCAAGATTGCTATGTATACTTTGACACAATTAAACACACATAAATCTCTGAGAAGAGTTCTTTCATGAATTAAAAAAAATCATACAAAAAGTGTATATGTAACCAGAGTTCTCATATAATTAAAGAAAATATTCTTGGTCTCTCTCTGGCACCCTAGAGTGAGCAAATGACTTTGCTGGGTGAAACACCAAGACTGAAAGGGGTCTCTCTGTTGAATGAGTGATGCTCGCTCAGAACAAGAAGACTCAGACTTACCCGGAGGAACGAAGGGAATCCTTGCCCGTAGTAGCCAACAGCAAAATAATCTGGCTTGGGTCTTATTACCTTGACGATGTTCTCATAAAATTGCGCCTGCTTTTTCTGGAAAGAAAAATGAAAACTCATTTCAGGGCTGAGCAGAGCATTGGCACATCCACCCTTCAGGATTCTTCTTGGGTACCTGAGGCTGGCCCCTGGGAGAATCTGATAGTTTTGACATTATTTTCCAGTAAGGTACCCTAAATGAGCCACATTTGGTCACTAGTTGTGACGTGGGGGTATTTTCAATAATCCAAGAGGATGATTTTCCTGCACTTTTAGTGTTTGTTTGCTTGTTTTTAAAGGATACAGATCAGATGCTGGGAGAATCTGAAGGACAGAATTGTTCTGCTCTAAATTACAGACAAACATCCCATCATAAACGTGGTTTGCTGCACACAAAAGGCACGGCTGAGAAGGCCGCCCTGGCATGATAGGATGTCCTGGCATGACAAGATTCTGGCCACCACCTGTCCGCCTCCTCTTGTGGAAAAGGTAGGGGCTTTAAACCAGTTGAAACTCTCAGAGACTCTGAACTTTCAGAACCCCTGCACCTAGGATGTCAGCACTTGTTATGCACTGCAATGGACGTTTTAACGCCTTGGCCTACTTGAGAATAAAAGGTGAACGCTCATGAGCTAGGGTCACCCCGTAGATAAAGGACAACCATTTCCCAAGATAACAAAGAGGGAGCAGGTCAAAGCCCAGAGAATATCTGCGGTGGATCCGAGGCGAAGACTGAAATGAGAAAATCTAGGAAAAAAACCATAACCAAAGCGAAGGCCTACCAGCAATTCACTCAGCTGTTCATAATCAAACATCTCCGTTTCGTACTGTTCTGCAAGTTCCTTGCCCAGGGCGATGGCCTCCTCCCACATCTGCAAGCGACATAGATAAAACAGAGAGACCAAGCATGAATCATGCATCCAGCCGAACAGTGGCATCATTATTCACAATGAAACATCCAGAAATCCGCTAGATTAACAGACACTGCGGGGGATCATGCAGGAAGCAGAAAAGTGTTTTCTAGAGGTCCCCAGCTTTAGCTTAGGACCGGCGGTCTTGACTAACGCACTCAATCCCGGGCTCATCCATCACACCAGCTCTCCCCTAGCATGGCGGGCTGCTGGCCCATCATCACCTGTCCTCACTCTCTTGCTGCCAGTAATGGCCGCCAAGGACCATCTGTCAGGGCAGCCTCTGAGCCAGGGACGAGACACCGCAGGGTGAAGACACATTGCTAGGAACATCTACTACATGGCCACTTCCCAAATGTTCCCACTGCATAGCTGTCATGTTCCAGAAAGCACCCTGCCAGAAATGCCCATTCAAAGCTTCAGAATGCTTGCTTTTTGCAGATGTCAATCCTGCCAGTATTTGAAAAGGGACTCCCCTATGGCAAATAGTTTGAGGTGCTTCTCCAAGTAACTTACTTTTAAAAACACGGATAAACTTACTTATTTTACTTTTAATTATGTGTGTGTGCATGCATGCGCGCATATGTGCACACACACACACACACACACACACACACACACACGAGTACCAGTGCCCTCTGAGGGTGATGAAGCCCACTAAAGCTGGAGTTATAAGATGTTGTGAGGTGCCCAGTGTGGGTGCTGGGAACTGAACTTGGACGAACCATCTCTTCAGCCCCTTATCATCACCATGACAGCATTTATTTTTAAAAGTGTGTATAAACTTTTGACACACAGCAGTTATTTCCCATGGGAAAGGTAAAGTAGGTGGATTGAGAAGCATGGTGGCATTTGGATGTAGAAGCTCCCCTAAGATGCCTCCCCGTTGCTGCCAACTCTCCTCCTTTGGGCTTCAGTGACCCAGAACTTTCTCTAGCATATTAAAACTGGAACATGCTTGCCTTCCCACCCCGGTGGTATTCCCCCAAGGGCAAGGACTGGGTGTCACTCATATGAAATGTGAGGACGCTTACCACCTGCTCCTCAAGGCTCAATACACAGAACTGAACGCTGACAGGAAGTGACAAAGTTCAGGCAGTTCTCACCAAACTGCAATCTTAGCCTCAAATGTCTACATTTCCACAGTGCTGTTCTTCTCAAGAGTTCACAGCCTAATCCTCATGGGAGATACTCATCCCTGACCACTGATAGCTAGAAAAGGACCAAGCCCTCCTGGGGACAACCCCTCCTTGACAAGGGCATAGATTAGTGGGTCTTAACCCTTTGGGGATGACATACCAGGCATCCCGCATGTCAGATATTTATATTATGATTCATAACAGTAGCAAAATTAGTTATGAAGTAGCAACAAATTAATATTATGGTTGGGGGTCCCTACAACATGAGGAACTGTATTAAAGGGGTGCAGCATTAGGAAGGTCGAGAACCACTAGAAGATCATGATGGGAGCAAAATAAAAGTGGGGCCTTTTATCAGCATCTAGATGATGCTGTCCATGATGTCATCAGTCAGCTGCGCTCCCTGGTTCAAGCTCTCCAACCACCCGGTAGGGGAGTATCATTTCCAGGCTGCAGACAGCGAAGCTGTAGATCAGAGAGGGAAGGAGCTTGCTCAAGGTAACACAGCAGATGCATGGAAGACTTGCATTCTTACTCTTACAGACGATATGCCAGCACTTCCAGGGCTGTCACTCAGCACACTCCTGGCACAGAGCCCGGTATGCTGTCTGCTAGAATGGGCCCACCACAGGCTTTGGGTATTATCGACTCATTCAACTAACTGAAGGGCACTTCTATACTTACATCCCTCAGAGACACTCTTTTGATACCTATTATTTTATAAACTGTCCCCTTTGCCCCACTGTGGGTTTTGAGACGGCATCTCATAGCCTCCAATTCACCATATAGATGAGGATGACGCTGAACTCCTGAGTCTTTGGCCTCCACCTCCCAAGTGTGGTGGATAGCAGGAGTAGGCATTTATGCCCAATACCACCTGGTATTCTTGATGAAGAAAAAAAAATGTGGTTCTGAATTAATGGTTGTAGTTTGAATAGTATGAAAAGCAAAGTTTAAGTGTATGGCTTGTGGGTTTCAGATATAGGGAGACCCGCCTGGAGCGGAGTCTAGAAGGGGATAGGGATATGGTGTCAAGGGTCCGCACTTTGTGCCTGTTCCCTTTGGTCCATGCTATCTCATATTCTCTGTGTACCCGTATCTGCCTCTCTGGACTTCCAACATCCTCTTCTGGAGCCTGAGCTCGCATTCCCTGCAGAGCACCCTCCCTTGTAATGTTTCTTTTAGGCACCAGTGACCCCTACCTCCCTTAGCATATTTCCACTTCAAAGACAACACTCCCTTTCCTTGTAGGTCAGCTGACTGCTCTTCAGTTTCTGCAAGCTAATACACCTTCTCTTAGCTGCTCAGTTTTCAGACTTCTAATTCATTCCCGACCAAAAGCTTAATCTGTCTTGATCCTAAATGACAGATGAGGTGCTTTAGATACATAGCCAAGTAATTGTTTTTAAAAGAAATATAGGTCTCGAGTAAATATCTTATCCTGCTCACCCTGAGGTCTCATGGCTGTGTTTTCTATCAGATTTTCTATAAATACGCAACCCCTTTCCATGCCCCTCCACTTGTGTTAAAGGATTCCACACTGGGCAGATTTTCATCTCTCTTTAATTGGACCAGGGCTCTACAGGGAGTGTGGGCAGTTCAGACTTCCAACGCGAATGCCTAGGAAAATATTTCAGCATCACAGAGGAAGCAGATTCAATATGATCTAGATTTAGATTGTCTCAGTGCAAGAATCACTTTGACCTTTGGTGACTTAACCCGGGCTCAGCTCCATTCTTACAAGAGCTACAGGCTTAGCAGGCTTGAACAGCTCCAAATGAAAATGCCTGGATTCGCAGACAACTTCATTTTCTGATCTGAGGTCTGTAATCCAGTTCATGGCATCTAGGGAATTGTTGGCTACCGCCTAGAGGGACTCTTTGGCCTCTGTGCTCTTCCCCACTGGACAGGTTCTTCCCTTTTCCTGAGATGGTAATCTTTACTGTCTTCTTGGACCTTGGTTTCAAAATCTCTCATTTTCTCAAGCCCTGCCTGCAGAAATCTTTCTTTTTTGATGAAACACCTTCCTCTTTGCCATGACAGTGGCAGCAGAGGGGGCTGGGGAGACGGTGCCATAAGGAAAGTGGGTGGCAGTCACAGAAGATGACCTGTGTTCAATTCCCAGAACCCACACATAAAGTCAAGTATGGGGCTTGGGAGACAGCTCAGCAGATGAGAGCACTTGATGTGCAAGCAGGAGGAGCCGGGTTCAAATCCCCAGCATTCATGTCGAAAAACATGCCATGGTCTCACACAACTGTAACTCCAGCTCTGTGAGGGGACAGAGACAGGAGGAGTCTGGCTTGTTGACTGCCCACCTAGCTTTAAGTTACTTGGGAGATCTTGTCTCATGGGAATAAGGAGGAAAGCAACAGAGCAAAACATCATACACACCCAAAAGTGGAGGCAGAGAATATAACAGGCATTGATTTCTCATAGGCAGACATGAAGTGGTTGACAAGGAGGCAGACCGTCCAGGGTGGTGGAGCAGCAGCAGATGGAGAGACAAGTGTCACCAGAGATAGAAGGTCCTTCATCCCTCACATGGCTGACTCACCAGGACTCCCACGGGTGACTCTGGTTTCGTGCACTTACCAGCTGTGCACAGCTCACTGGCAAAGAAGTTTTATATGAAGCTTGACTTTCGGCCATTTTTCTACTGCTCATCCGTTTTCCCTGGCAGTTATTGGGAAGAGTCACACTCAATTACCTCCTGAATTTCCAGAGTCCCATACAGCTTTCTGGTGTTTAATGGATGAGGATCAACAGTGTGGAAGAGGCCACAGTTTTGCTTGCGGTCCCTCCGCACCAGAGGGACCAAGTGGCCCAGCACCAGCAGGAGGCCTTCATGCTCAGTGAGCATCCGTCTAGTCCCCAAAGCTGAACAAGGGACCATTTGCACGTGTGAAATAGATCTACC
This sequence comes from Ondatra zibethicus, assembly GCA_004026605.1. Classification (NCBI taxonomy): domain Eukaryota; kingdom Metazoa; phylum Chordata; class Mammalia; order Rodentia; family Cricetidae; genus Ondatra; species Ondatra zibethicus. The sequence continues at coordinate 50,764 of PVIU01008204.1, read as the reverse complement.
CATGTCCGGCTGTACGCCAGACTCAAGAAAGGTTTTGTTATTTATCCAATCTTAGGGGAGTTTGATGCTAGTCATGGATCCCTTGAGTCTAACTCTCTGTCTTTTGGCCAGTGCACATCAGGGTGCAGAGTGGCCTGGGGCACACAGTAGGCTGGTTAGTGGAAAAACTTCCCTGCGTTTCTACAGGTTAAAGCATTGTTCTTGGCCCTAATGCTTTAACAAAAAAGAGTTCCCTTTAATAGCATCAACTCACAAAGAACCTAAGCGACCTGAACACTCAACACGGGTTTGGTCTGATGAGACAGCTTACAAAGCCCGGGCATGAACTTATGGCAGGGTTCCACAAGGCTTACCCACAGCCTTCACAGGATGTGACAGCATCAGCCTACTTAGAAATAAAATCCGACCATCTCACCAAAAATGGAAACACATCTCCAGACTCCTATTTACAGCTCACAAGACAAAGCGGGCTGCATGTGCTTTCTCTCGTCCCTCTCCAAGGATGGCACAACGAGATCTTATTTATAAGAAGAAACAGACCCCCAGTTGGAAATAGCCACAGCTCCACACATCATCTGGGCCAGAGGTTATGTATTGTCTTTGTTAATGGCCGAAGGGGGTCTGGCCTTCAGAGACTCGGAGTCACAGCCACCTGGGCTAGGAGCGGCGCCCATCCCCTAAATTCTCCCAATAGCGTGGCTGCTATTTTCAACTCTTGTCCTCCACAGAGAAGCCTGGTAATTTTCAGTGAAGTACTCGGATTAAGGGCTTTATTGAAAATTACTAGGCCCCAGCCAAACACAATAAGACAGACAATTTGGAGCCGCTTCAGAAAAGAGCACTCGCCTCCCCAATAAAGCTGAGCAGAGGGTTTTGCGGGGAGAGGCCCAGGTGGGTGAGAACAGAACGGGAAAGGAGTCTGCAGTAATTGTTGGGCCAAGGAAGGAAGAAATGTTGGAGAATGAAAACAAGAGTGAATGGAAATGACATTTTGTGGAGAGAAAGGAAGAGATTAAGATGCCAAGAGCTAGGCAGAAAGTCATTCAAAACTGTAAAGAACGGAAGAAAAGCAAAACTAGAGTAGTGATTTTGTATGGGAAAAACACGGGAAGCAAGCAGGTCATAATTCACTGGCCAGAGTGCCCAATATAAAAGGGCGAAAATGCCTCTTGACCTTGCTGTGTCATAGTGTAAGGTAGAGAGGGAAGCTTTTCCTGACTCCTCTCTCAGCCTAGCCTAACGGTCAATGCTTCCCCGCACACAGGATGCAGCTGAGGACCCGAGAATGGGGCCTTCATCTTGGCCCACCAGCAACACTCTGGTACAAGTCACACTGCCTGGGATGGTCCAGGCCCACCTTCCCCTGGGTTATTACCCAAAGCCCCAACAGTGCATAGCCCAAAGGTTTACTCCACATTCATATAGTAAGCACGGAGTGACGATTTCCTTAAGTGCAAGGAAATCCAGACCAAAGGAGACAAACTATATCCGTGGGGCTATGCTTCAACCGTGGTTTGGTGAGACTGAGGTATCATTTAGCTTCAATCTTATCACCCTATTAAAAATAATTTTAAAATATTTTTATGATATTTTATCTATATACACATTCGCATACAAATGAATAAATGCAATAAAAGTTTTAAATGCCTTTCTAAGGGCAAGATCAAACAAAGCTGAGGTTTAAATGGTTATACGCATGCATGCGCGCATGCTCAGACATGGGCATGGCTGAGCCTGGGCTATGAGTGCAGTTGGCAAATCTCATCTGTGTCAGGTCCTCCTGCCTGCTTGCCTGCTCACCCACCCAACAAGCTGCTGCCATCACTCAGACTGAAGGTGGCTGCTTCTATCAGACAAATAGGACTCTGTGTAGAGATGGCCAGCCCTTCTCTTGTAAGGATCCACCTTTGTCCCATTAGCAATGTCTTCTGTGAGGGAATGTGGGGCTGGGGGCTGGTACAAATCTAGTACAAGACTCAGGATGGAGGAGAATGCTAACAGCATGCATGGCTAGGACTTGGGGGACTGATGGGGCAGTGTAGTGGATATTTCATTTGTATTTTAATAGCTAAAGCTTGCCTGAAGTTCAGAAAGTAAAACAGCCACACTAGTTTGCCACAGAAACTGGACGGTAGTGGTGCATGCCTTTAATCCCAGCCCTAGAGAGGAATATAAGACAGGAGGAGACAGCTCAGACAGAGTCTCATACTGAGATTCCTGGAGACAGGATCGCCACTTCAGACTGAGGTAGAGGTGAGCACCAGAAGCTGGCTGTTTTGCTTTTCTGACCTTCAGGTTTAACCCCAATTTCTGTCTCTGGATTTTTATTCATCATGCTGCAGGGCAGAGCTGGTTCTGACAGGGTGTCAGGTATGGGAAAGAAGGGTTATGCATTTGAGGCCTCCCTGAGACTCAGCAATTGGCTCAAGAAGCAAGGTCATGCAATTGTATGGACTTCATGGTACACCTAAGTGATGGAGCCTTTTCAATCCCAAGGTGTTCACTGCTCCAGCAGTGGCCAGAGGGGACTCAGCTGCGAAAAGTGATGGTGTTGACACTCTGGAGTACTGGGGCATACGGCAGGGGGATAACGGCAACTCTGTACTTTCTGTCCAGTTTTGCAGCAAATTTAAACTATTCTAAAAACACACCCGGGACAAAAAAAAGCTCTGGGGTGGAGGCCCTTGCTGTCAACCTTAAGGGCAAGAGTTTGACCCTGGGACCCACAGGGTGGTAGGAGAGAATCACTCCTACAAGTTGTCCTCTGGCCTCAACAGGCTGATGGTCAGGTTGGCCTGTGCACATGTCTGTGAGGGACTGCTTTCACTGGTGTCGGAAGCCCCAACCTAAATCTGTCAGACCAGGTAAAAGCACATGGAAGAAAGAAAGCTTTGCCGTTTTTTGCTCCACTGATCTTCAGACTCACTGGTAAGCTCATCTACCCTGCTGCTGCTGCTGCTAATTCCTTCCCTTCTCTAGGCTTCTGATGTGGACTGAAGACCAGCGGTTATTCAGGTATCCAGCCTCATTTGCTGAGCAACTACCACGCTCTCAGCCTCTTTGGAATGAGAATGGCATGGCTAGACTGCTTTGAACATGCCCATAAGCCAATCTAATAAGCCCCATACTAGTATATGTTCCTTTTATTGGCTCTGTTGGTCTAGAGGACCCTGACTAATACAGTCCCCCATAGGCTCATGTGGCCTCCACATGGTGGCACTGTTTTGAAACGCTGAAGAACCTTTATAAGTGCTTGAGGAAGTGAGTCACTGAGTGTGGGCCTTGAGGTTTGGTAGCTCAGCCCCACTTCCTGTCTTCCCTCCACTTCCTGACAATGGGTGTAATAGATGCAGCATGACCAGCCACCCTATGCTTCTGCTGAGCCTTCCCTGCCATGTTGGACTGTAGTCTTTCTTAAGCTATAATAGAAAACAAACTCTTTCTCTTCTAAGTTGCCATTTGCTAAGTACTCATTCAGTGCAGGAAGCGAAGTAACCAGTTCAATGCCCAAGTCAGAACCTAGTGGAACCAGGAGGCAGGAATTAAGAGGAGTGAGTAGGTGGCTGGTGATAGCTTCTCACCGCCTAACGTAGACAAAAATGCAGCTCTCCAGGAGACAATGCAACTGGCCTTTACAAGCCCAGGAAATAACAACTGATCATTGATGGGCTCTGGCCAGCATCAGCAAATACACACAAATACACATGGAAGGGCACAATTCTCAGTTCAAATAATAAAACAGGGGCATCCAGGAAATACCAACACGGTCAACAAAATAACATAGCGTTTCATGTGTACACATGAGTGTGAAAGTACACGTGCATGTATGTGTGCATGGAGGCCAGAGGTCAGTGTCAGGAATTGTCCTCTTGCTTTTGTTTTTTGAGATAGGGTCTCTCACTGAGCCTGGAGCTCTCCCATTTTGCCTGACTGGCTGGATCCTCCTGGGACTCTCTTCCCCCGGGCTGCGATTATAGGTGTGAATTGTTCCATGCTTCTTACCTGCATGTTGGGGATGAAACTCAGGTCCTTGGGGTTGTATGCAAACATTGCACCACCCACATCAGCTCCCCAGCCCTGGTATTGAGTTTCTCAGTAACCATCACAGCCGCCTGCACCAGTCTCTCCCATTTCCTTAGCCTCTGCCTTTGCTTGTTCTCTGCAGGGCTAGAGCATACCCTAGCTCACTCAACTCCCCAGATTCCCCAACACTAATGACAGTTGTTTTATAATGACAGACATTGGAGTATAAGTTATTCTGGTACATGTTATGTTTCCTTTTCATATCTTTCCAACATAAATTTTATAGTTTCTGCCCTTAGTGTCCTGCATCTTCTTGATCCATGGTCTTCCTATGTAGCTCAGGTTCAAGCTTGGGATCCCCTGGCCCCTACCTACCAGGTACCAATACAACAGGCATGTACCAAGTTTGGCCCATTTCCTGCTTCTCTTTTTGAAACATTTTTAATGATTTATTTATTCTTATTTTATGTGCTTTGGTGTTTTACTTGCATGTATGAGGGTGTCAGATTCCCTGGACCTGGAATTATAGACAGTTGTGAGCTGCCAGGTAGGTGCTGGGAATGGAACCCAGGTCCTAGGAAGAGCAGCTAGTGCTATAAACTGCTGAGCAATCTCTCCAGCTCCTGACACTTCACAATTCTTTTAGACAGTTTTCAGTTTTTCAAGTACCCTAAAGTGTAGAAAACATATACTGATAGGCACACATGTGGTTCTGACTGCTTGCCAGGGCCCCAAAGAACATGCAGTAAACTTTGGTTTCTCATCAGGGCTGGGTGGAAGTGTACTGTGACCATGTATGTGACATTAACTGTTCTACTTGTGACATCAGAAAACATAAAATTTATTTTAGCAATATTTAATATACTTAAAATATCACTCAATGATTAGTAAATCTAAACAAAATAAATCTAAAAAACTTAATGAAAAACTTGATGTTTGTATTTGTGTGCCAGGCCTGCTGTAACAGAGCCCTGACTTTTTGCCTCATGCTTAAGGCAATAGAAATTCATTTTCTCATAGTACTAAGGACTTGAAGTCCAAGACCAAGGCTTCTTTCTATGTGTGTCTTCACATGGTTGTCCTTCTGTAGATGTTGAGTCCCAGTCTTCTGAGGATGGCAGGCAGACTGGACTAGCATCTATCCCAATGATCTCAATTTGCCTTAGTTAGCACTTGGAAGGCACTGTTTCCTATACACTCACATTCTAAGCTCCCAAGGATGTTTTTCACATACAAATTTTGAGAGGATACAATCTAGCCTATAAGAACACTCATTTTATTTATAGTGTCTTCTGGGGAGATGGACTATTTGGCAAAGTACCTGCCACAAAAACATGAATTATCTAGATCTCTCTCCTTCTCTTGTGTGCATGTGTGCGCATGCACGCACGCATGTGCACACAGTTTAACTACTTTATGTACCATGAGCACACTTACCTAGATCTCCTGATCAAGATACCTTCCTGATCAAATGTAGAGCATGGTGGTAGCAGATTCCCCTCATGCTATCCTGTCTTCCCAGGCACCTGCCCAGCCCTGGAAGGTCTGCATGGCCACTGATTTGCCTCAGCAGGTGACAAGAGCAGAGGTAGTTCAGGGAATCTACTCCTCCGATTCCTTCCTGGCCTGCATCCAACTGAGCAGAAGCTCAGCCTTCCTGGGCTTAGTGTAGGGGGATGGCCACATAGTCTGAGCAGAAGTCGACCAGTGTTGCTGGGAGCTCCAAAAAGTTCCAGATCAAAACTCCAGAATACTCCTGGTCCATCCCAGCCTACATAAAAGATAATGGCTTCCTAGAGTACAGCCTGCTTGCTGATTGTGAAGATGAACCCTTCGTTGCCAGCAAATTACCCAGGTACTTCTCACCCTACGCTCTCGAGTTTTCTCCAGCACCTGCACTGTAGTTTCTTGTGGACGGGTGGCTGGGTTCCTATTTAACATTCTGGTGGAAATGTCACAGGTACTCAGAAATGGCTTTCCAATCTTGTCATTTTATCAATACAACTGGAATGGCAGCTGGGAACACAGCCCTCCTAAGCTCACTCTGACTCAAAGTCAGCCAATGGGATACGTCACCACGGTCTTCTTTCTGTTTCCACAACACAGGGACATCTGAGGACATTCCTTCTATCTGCTCTCCTTTTTTGTCTATACTATTTTGTCACATGGATTCTTTATTTTATTTTATTTTTTTAAGCCAGGCTTTTCAACCTCAGCAACTATTGACATTCTGGGCTGCATGTTCTCTATGCTGGGAACACCCTGTGCATTATGGGAAGCTCAGCTCCACAGGCTCAGATTCAGCCACGAGATTGCTAGTGACTCTGGTCCTCATTTTTGGGTACCAGTGTTCTAAACTGACAGAATTCTTTTTAGCCCCTTAATGTGATATTTTTTTATTTATTTTTTTTCATACATTGTTTTGTTTTATTTTTTCCATTCAAAAACATAATTAAAGAAATATCATGTGATATTTTTAAAGATGAACTACTGTTGTATAGAAAAAGTTAGCAGGTTATCTTTTGTTAAAACAAACAAAAACCAACCAACCAACCAATCAATCAAAAATCACTCCCATCTTCTGTCTCCCATCTCTGAAGGCCAACAGTCCTATTGAAAACGAGCCATTGTCATGGCAGGAAGCGCTGCTAAATGCTAGACATTTCATTTCTTTGGTCATCTAGCCTCCACTCAGTAAGTGTGCAGCAGCCGCTGTTCTGAGCTCTACGCACGCTGGGAGAACAAGTGAGGCCTGTTACTAGTGGTCATCAACTCTTTGGTGAGCTACTACAGAAGCATGACTGCAGACCTCTTAGCGAAAATACAAACAAGGAAGACGGTGGGGGGGGTTTGAGGGTGAGGAAGAGGTGACATTTATGCTGAGATAGAAAGGAAAGAGCTCTTGGGTGAGCCATGGATAGCTATTAGGCAGAGCAGGAGGTTGGTATATTCCAACAAGACTCCAACAAGTGTGACTAGAACATAGGGTAAGGAGGAGGACAGAAGAGAGGAAGGTGAAACCAGAGAAACTGCAGGTTTAAGGCCCTTCCAAGCTGTGCTGCTCACAGGGAGCCTGATTATGGCTACCATGGAGGCATGTGCTCCTCAGCCTCGGTGAGCCCTTGCATTCCCTGACTTGGCTCTGTACCTGTGCCTCATAGCGCCTGGTCCCCTCCCCAGCCACAAAGCCACAGCTTCAGGCAGAATCCACTGTTTCTCTAGCAATTTGCTGATAAACGAAATGCCCTTAGTCAAGCAAAGGGAACACGAGTAGAGGCCCAGTGGGGAAAGTTTCCCCTCTCTACATTCTGATCCACTACAGGGCCAAGCAGAATCTATCTTCCAAGTGGCCTGGCTGGGGAATCTGGACTTTTCTCGGTGTTAAGAATGACAGGTGGCATAGACCTGTTACCCTAGTTGCTCGGAACACGGAGGCAGGAGGATCAAAAGTTCAAAATCTGCCTAGGAAACAGTGAGCTGGTATTTTGAAATAAAAAGGTTAACAGAAGGAATGGGTATGTACCTCAGTGGCAAAGCACATGCTTAGCATGTGTGAGGCCCTCGGTCAATTCTCAGCAACACACACATACATCATGCAAAAAGAAGACACACTATTACTTCAGATACAGAGAGAATCCTGAGCTTGTGCTCATAGACTCTACAAAACAGTCACTTTTAATAGGATTTGGTTGCCGTGAAGGACACCAAAGAGGCGGTGTCCTTCTGTGCACTATAGGTGTTGCTGTGGATAGAAATGCATTTCCAGAAAGACACTTGCAATCCTAAGCCTTGGTATATGTAAGAGTCATACAGAAATGGGCACTTGGACATAGTTCAGTACTATGGAGCAGGGTGGGCTCCCTGCCAGGCCAATGCCTGGTGTCTTCATAGGAGAAGAACTATAGACCGAGATATACTGTGAGCATGGGGAGGACCCAGACAATGGGGTGATGGGTCAGCAAAGCAGCAAGTACCAACAACTGCCCACCATGCCTGCTATAAGCCAGAGGCTTACAACATGTAGTCCTGGGAGGCCTTCAGAGAGAGCATGGATTCCAGGCTAAGAGCTACAGGCATGGAAAGGCGATAGGCTTAAACTGCTCAAAGTGTTCTGTCATGATAGTCATAGGAAATGAAACACCAGCTCCTTTTGGCATTCTGCTGGAGTGACGCAGGTCAGCCTTGATATGACTAAAAAATTCAGTGGAACCCCAGAAGGAGCTTAGAAGTCATCTTGATTTTTTTTTAAATGTCAGGGTGTGTCTAGTTTTTATATAATGACTACACATCTAGCCACAAGGACAGTGACAAAGTATACGACGGCTGATTAAAATGATGGCAGCTTTCCCTTAGCAGAAGTCAACTGAACATATCATTTTGCTTAAGCAAATTAATCTACAAATTGCCAAGGTGGAACAAAGCCTGCCTCGTCACAGGGTTAATTTTTCAGTGACAACAGAAAAACGTAAGACCCCAAAGGCATACACCAGCTCCAAGCACACAGATATATCCAAGCCACTCTCCCAAACCTGGTTACCCAATTAAGAGCTATTGAAATGTCGGATGTCTTCAGGCCTTACTATCCATAGAGGATCTAAAAGAACTATTGATTTTTTTTATAAATAAAAAGGTTTCTCATAAGTACAAGCTGGAGGAACATGCATACAATACTTTTGTACACAATATGTAACACATTTCTGGTTCTGCAAACATCATGTATTAAGAACTGAGCTTCCAGTGCAGTTGGAAGCACAGGTAAGAGACCGAGGGACAGCGTGTGCCTTACCTTGCCTTTGTCAAAGTAGTGGATGATTTCTTGGTAGAGCTGCTCTTTCAGCTGTCCTTGTGTTGTCGCCTGGAACCCGTCCCGCTGAGTGAGGTGGGCTGCACACACGTCCTCTGACCACTGAGGCAAAGACAAGGAGTGAACAACTCTGAGGCAGGGAAATGTCCGATAATATCACTGAGCACCAAGCCAGGCATTGAGCATGTGTATGAGATGGTAATTCCAGGGCCCCGGGACAGCTGTCATTAGACTACCAAGGCCTGGGAATGCTAGGGGTACAACCTGTCTCTGGAGAGACCAAGAAAGACAGATGGGAAAGCAGAGCCAGATGTGTCCAGTAGAAAATCATTGCAAAGTATGGGTTTCTAAGCTTGCAAGCAGCTTCACAGTAGCCAGGGGTATAGTATAAGCAGGTGATTGGTGACTGTCTTTAGAGGGAAACTAGACCTCCTTTTCCTTGGTCAGAAGTCACTGAAAACCTTAATAGACAATGTGTGTGGATCACAGGTCATCCAGAAAGAAACTACATAGGCTAGCAAGATCCTTAGGGAGGGAAAGGTACTTCTGCACCACTGGCTGTACCACAAGCAGAGACTGTGGAAGTGCTGGTCAGTTTCTGTGTGAATTGAAGTGGTACCAGAGTGGAGGTTAAGGCCATTTGAAAGGTAGACCATGTGAACTCCATGATATTAGTTTAGCAAACTAACATTGTTGGTAAGGGCTTCAATAACGATAAGCAACTGCCTCCTGAGGTCCTTCCATGTGCCTCTGGGTCAAAGATGGGTCAGGAGCCTCACCCACAGGAGCTCTAAGCCAACCAAAGACTGTGATCACAGAAGTGCATCATGGGATATAATGACCCTGGAGAAGTTTCCATAGACATCTAAGGGTAGGAGGTATGACTCTGCATGGGATGGCCTGAGGGGACCAGAAAAAAGTACAACAGGAATGGGCTTCTTGGGTGGACCTATGAGGTGCAATGTGACCTTGTATTAAAACAGGACAGTGAAGGTATTACAAAGAAGCAACTGACTCCTGGGTCACAGTTTCCAAACAAATGTGAGTGGCAGCAGAGGATGTCCCAGTGAACTCAGAGCTATAGTCAAAACATGGTACCAGCTGTGGTGGCAGGTGCTAGGAGCATGACAGTCAAGGGGAAAAGGGCAAGGAGTGGGGACTTGGGTGATGCTGTGGCAGAGGACAAAGGACCAAATGAAATGGCCTGGGGAGTGAGGCTCCAGGGAAGGCGGTGACATGACAGTGGATGCTTGCTCTCTGGCACACATCCTTTCCACAGCCTCGGGTGACCCTGAGCTGAACTCTGTAAGCCTGAAGGGTGCTCTATCTCTAGGACTGCTGGGTAGAGCAGAAAGACCTTTGTATGGTCCACAAGATGCTCACATTCACGGTGGACCTACACATCTCATCTGCAGACAGAGATGAGAAACTATAAACTGAGTCACATCACAGTTGATTGGAAGTGGACTAATGGATGTAAATGTAAGACTCTGGCGATTCTGACGTGCATCTAGCGAGAACCAGAAGGTTCAGGCTTATTTTATGATTCCAGATCATAAAGGTAACATATTGAATAGAGATGGGGAAGTCCCCTGTGCTTCCTGCTTAAGTCTGGAAATGAATAAATTTATTGCTAAGCTAAACACTCATGTTTTTAAGCATCCTTATTTTTGATCAAAAATATAGCAAAAAAGAGGACTCTTTTAAGAGACACAGCAATACAAACCACGTTGTGCAGTAAAGTTGATTAACTGGCATGAATTCACACTGATACCAATAGCAAACATATTTGGGAAAAAAATCTCAAAATGTAATAGTTTAAAAAATATGGAGGCAGATCATGTTGCATTTACCACTTAATTGGCAAATTTGGAGCCCAGTGGAAGAGATAATGCAATTGAGCCCATTGATCTAGGCAGTGGAACAAGCTATCACACAGTCTGTGACAAACCCATCTGTACTCAATATATCCAAAGATTAAGCAAATGGTATGCTTATGCACAGATATATGTTTTACATTCATTCAGACTTGCAAAGTTTGTGTTCTAAGAGTGTGAGCAGGCTGTCAAGCCATTTTAATTTCCTTGGTGTGAACAACAAGATCTTCACAGTTTGCAAAAATACCCTGTTACTGACATTTGGATTTCTAATAAATATAGACATTGGACTTTACAAAAGCAACGGCTGCTTCCGGGGGCACTCCCTGAAAGCTCTGTCTTCAAAAATGATATTTTTTGGGAAAGTTTTGAATGACCACAGACAGGAAGGGTCCTTAGGCATCCAGTCTCTAGGATTACGGAGGGGGAGCCAGAGTAAGCCAGCTCTTTGCCTTCTGCCTGCCAGGACTCTGCTCATTTCAGGCAAATGCAAATGCTATAGATTCGCGCGCGCGCGTGTGTGTGTGTATGTGTGTGTGTGTGTGTGTGTGTGTGTGTGTGTGTGTGTGTGTGTGTGTAGATTTCAGGATGAGACAGAGGCTGAAGGAGTCTGTCTGAGGTTTATAAAACTATCTGCCTTGACTCCCACGACCCAACAAGCATCTCCTAATGCACATTTAAATGCAATTTTCTCTTGTGGATTTATCTCTCACTCTACTTCTGGTGTTGGGGGGGGTAGCCTAGTTCTGGAAACAAGATTCCTAAATTAAGCAGTCTTATGGTTCTTGTTTATCTAGTTCAGAATTTTCTGATCTTTTTATAAGGATGTCATGAGAAAGATAATCCAAAGACTTGCTGAGACTCTCAAATATAAAACTTGAAGTTGTATAGCAGTTTCTCCATCTAGTCATCTGTCTACCCACATCTACTACCTACCATGCATCCTCATAGCATCCATCCATCCATCCATCCATCCATCCATCCATCCATCCATCCTTCTCCCATCCATTATCCAGCATCCATACATCCTCATAGCATCCATCCATCCATCCATCCATCCTTCTCCCATCCATTATCCAGCATCTATACATCCTCATAGCATCCATCCATCCATCCATCCATCCATCCATCCATCCTTCTCCCATCCATTATCCAGCATCCATACATCCTCATAGCATCCATCCATCCATCCATCCATCCATCCATCCATCCTTTCATCCATCCATCCTTCCTCTCTCTTTCTCCACTTTCCTCCCTAAATCCATCCATCTACTTACTAATCCACGCACCCATCTGTCCACCCACCCAGCCTAGTTATTTTATAAGGATCTACTCAGTATTATTAACTATTCTGGAACTGGCCATGGGAGAGAACACAGACACATCAGCACAAGCAAAAGGCCAATGTCTCAGAGCGAGCTGAGTAACAAAGGAATCACCCAGAGTTGAAGTTCTCAGCTACTGACCATTAGCGACACTCTTTAGAGACATAGACAGCCAACATAGAGACTCTCAGCGTGGCCTGCTCTGTGGAAATGTCTGGATATGATTCCTCCCTCTGCCAATGTGAGGAGGAGGATGACTTATCCTTCCTCCCAGCTGTTCTACTGGGGTCATTCCTTCTTATTGATGTTGTCCTCCATCCTTACTCAGTCCCGTCGGCACAAGTGAGGAACTGCACAGTATCTAACTCACTGTCGCTTCACAGTCCACTGACGGTTTGCAAAACTTGACACCTTGTTAAATTGGCACTCAGCTGGGCCGAATCTGTAATCAGAGAACCTCTTGAATATTTTTTGTTTATATCACTGACTGTAGCCAATGCCCATAAAGTCTCATGCCGGTGCTCTACTAAAATCTGCCATGGAAAAGGAAAATGTGGTATCAACTCAGAATTTATAAGAAAAGCTGTGTAGACGTGTACTGTGATTTGTATTACCTTTAGAAGCTTTGCGTGGAGAAGCAAGGTGTAAGCTGCTTCTGTGTAGTTGTCACACTCTTTGTGCAGGTCACAGAGCTTGTATAAGTACCTGGTGATGAAATAAGGCTACATTCTTAAAGCGTCACAAGGTAATTTGTGTTGAGGACTGTGGGTGCTAAATTCGACATTCAACAGTAACTCATGGCTATCCTTTCCTTTCACTGTGTCCATAACTCACAATGCCTTGAAAACTGCTGGTGCAGAAATCACTAAAAGAACTGAGAGGAATAAATATAATAATGATAATACACACACACACACATATATATACCATACATATATAAATAAAAGTATATGTTGGCATACACATATACAAATATATAATTTTAAGTTATCTTTGTAGGAAAAAATGAAGATACTATATAAAGGCAAGAATTTTATTTCAAGGTTCCTTATTTCTTTCATCTTTCCCAGTTTTACCCCTTAAACACTTGAAATAAGATTAGACAATCTAGACTGTGCGTTCTCTTGAGTCAAAAATGTGTGCACACATACACAATCCATAAAGATCCAAATCTACAAGATTAAAAAAAAAAAAGCTGTGATGACAGCGAACGCGATCAAAAGAACGTCTGTGCTGTAGGAGAAAAGGATGCTCCTTACAATAAAGCCAGACACATTTTGGATCAAAGAGGCTGGTTGTTTTCCTAAGTTTACTATATAAGCATGCCATGTTTTAAAGGGAAAAAAAGAAAAGAAAAAAACCCTGAGAACTAGAAAACCACACAAGCACACTCTGCATAGCCAGCACACAGCCAAGCTTTCTGTCACGCAGATGTAGGCTAACCTGATTCTCTAAAGTGGTTTGTCGTCTTGCTGACTAGTGACCACAGAATCTGAAAGGTGACCATAAATACAGTGATACAAAACTCTAAGAAAGTGTTTTGATCGCCCACAGACACTGGGAGTCAAACCCAGGTCCTCCCCAAGCTCTACCAGTGGGCTACATCCTCAGTGGATCTTAAAAGCTGAAAATGAATCAGGTTCAGCCACATAAAACATTTTTCCTTTTGGGGTGATAAAGACATAGACATGTGGGAATAGGGTACTAGTTAAAATAAGAGTAAAATGCAAAATTATATTGTCTACTTTTGGGAAATTTCTTATTTGATCATGTGGCTTACTAGAAAACTTTAGAATTTGTAATATATCTTTTAAATTTTTTTCCCCAAAAGGGCTGCATTTGTTGATCAATAGGCACAAAAACCTTTTTAAATAACCATGGCTTCCTAGCTGGCTAAATGTTGTCCCTCTTAACCCAAACTTTACATAGACACAGACATGCTATATAAGGGCCGAGAGCACATCTGAGGTTCCACCGGATTTCAGCTCAAAGTCATCATGATTCTCTACAAAAGACTCTTTAAGGTACAAACCATTCTTTCACCCGATTTGATACACAGTGAGGAGAACATGCACAGAAAGGGTGTGGCCTGCAGCACATACAAGGTGCTGGCCAGCGTGACACACATGTACCTTATATAAATCTCATAGTGATTGCAACATACACAGAGGGTGCCAGACAGCACAGCACACACATCCCTTATATACATCCCACAGTTATTACAACACACACACACACACACACACACACACACAGGGTGCTGGCCAGCAAGGCACACATGCTCCTTACAGACATCTCATAGTGACTGTAATGCACACAGAGGATGCCAGCCAGCACAGCACACACATCCCTTATATACATCTCCCAGTGATTACAGCACACACAGGGTGCTAGCGTGGCACACAGAGAGGGTGCCAGCCAATATGGCAATGCCTACCTTATATACATCTCACAGTAAAAATAATGCAGAGGGTGCTACCAGAGTGACTCACACGTACCTTATATACATTTCTTCTCTTTCAATTTCTTTGTAGAAATTCTGAAAAATAAGCCATGGCATTGTTTTCAGAAACTCCACTATGTAACACAATACAGAGAACAACAAAGCAAAAATTAAAACAACAACAACTAATCAAAATGGTCCCATATTGTGACTCCATGGTCCAGTTATGATTGGCACATCCTGGGGACCAAGCCCATGCAGAGTAGAGCTCTCAATTCACTGGAGTGCTGAGCACCTCACAGTACTCCTGGCTTTTCCTTTTGTAATGGTCACATCTCAGACACTTTAGACACTTGAGGACTAAATTCATATGTCATTTGAAAGTCACCCGTCTTCAGTACAAATAAGGTTCTGGCTGAAAACGCGACCTCTTAATCAATGTAGTCTCATTTAAATAAATAGTCCAAAACTGGGAGTAGGGAAAGGCACCATCAATGATGTCAGCATGCTGGGGTCAGCCTTTGAGAGACATAGAAACATGGGGACATTCTCGTCCTCACATGTTCCAAATTTCTAGCCACATATATTTAAAGGTAAAGACAGGTTAATTACATAACACTGACACATTCTGACCATTCTACAAGGGGCTACTGTCACGACCCTGAGCAGTGTTGAAGCAGAACCCTTTCCCACATCAACCCATGTTGAAAATCCTAGAGAAAATCCATTGCTTTAGAGAGACAGACCTCCCAAAACCATAGTGAGATAAATGAGAATTCACTTTAGAAAAGGAAGGAAGGCAATCGTACACAACTGTGGGGGAGAAAAAGTTGGTTTATGAATTCCATTAAGAGGGCTATTTCTACACATGACTGAAAACACCATCTAAACTGACGTCTGTACCAAAGTCATACCTCTGGTGAGTATGGCAGTGCACATGTGTAATGGCAGCACTTAGGAGACAGAGGCAGGAAGATCAAGAGTTTGGACCAGTGAGGGTTGTAAACAGAATCTCAGACTAGTCTAGGCCACACAGTGAAACCTTGATCTTACCTGCACCCCCCCCTCCAAGTAACAGTTCTTCTTCATGTGAACTATTTTGTACACATGAAGCCATGCTGAAGCCATGCACGGGACACTACAAAGGTACAGGAGTCAAGTCACAGGGCCTGTAGGATGGAAGCATGACAGCCATTTCTTTTCTGTATTAGTTTTTTCGTTTTTCTTGGGAATTTCACACATGCATACAATCAAACATGATCATATCCAAGGACTATTTTTTCACTGAACTCTTTCCCTTAACTTCATGTCTTCTTTTTTTCCTTTTGGGTAACCCATTAAATCTAATTAGTGCGGTCACATACGCATGGGTGAGGAGCCATCTACTGGAGCATGCGAACTAAACTAGTAGCCACATATTCATTTGTTTTCTTGTTATTTTTAAGAATGATTCTCCCAGCTGGAAAGTGGTGGTGCATACCTTTAATCCCAGCACTCAGGTGGCAGGTGGCGGCCAGCAGGGTCTACAGAGTAAGTTCCAGGACAGACAGGGCTACACAGAGAAACCCTGCCTCAAAAACAAAACAAAAAGAACGATTCTCCCTTCCCCAACAGCTATCATCTAGCAATAACTCCTCAGCAAGGGATGGGGCCTAGAGAGTACCTCAGCACGAAATTTAGCATCTCAGAATGATACTTACACTCTACAATCAAGTGCCCGAGGGAGCTGACAAACATCAGCATTATAAAGGCACATAGTGACTCAATAAGATGATTTAATTTCACAGGTCAAAAAAGGACACCGTTTCCAAGGCACACTCTCTCTGGAAAGAGAGGATGGGAATCTCTAGACAGCAGGAAACAGGGTCATGTTCTGAAGAACCGGCTTTACCTGGTACTGCACCTGACATTGGAATGAGCAGCGGTTCCTCTGACGCATGCAGTAACGAGGATATTTTCAGCTACGAGTCAAAGACCTAGAGGATTCAGAGCGAGCACAGTGCTTCCTTCCCACCTCTCACTCGCAAGCATTCAAAAGTTATGATGTCACAGCAGCCTCTTTTGTGCCCATGTTTTCAATTCCCTCCTCCTATTTTGGTCCCTCATAGATTCGTCCTTAGAGTTCTACAATGATCTTATCCTTATCCTGTGACCTTCACTTGCCTCTCAGAGACACCAGCTGCCTTTTATCTTCTGTCCTTGCCGAAGTCTGTTTTCTTTGGACTTCAAAACCCCTCTAGTTGAATATATAATAAATATGTAGCAATACGATATGTAATACTATATATAGTTATATATTTCTACATATGAACTTGGCAATGAATGTTTAGAGATAGGAATTTTTAAAAACTTTTAGTTTTTAATCCGTGTGTGTATTTATATGAGTTTGTCCAATGGTGGAATGTGCTCTCAGCTGCTCAGCCATCTCTTCAGCACCCGGAGACAGGGTTTTCATCTGTAATAGTCCAGTTTGCTGTGCCTCCCCCTCACACATTTACGTTCCACACGGATGTGCTCAGACAGGGCAGGATCCATCCCATCATCCCTGGGGATGGTGAAGGACTACTGTTTCACTTTTCAGGCAATGACACATGCTGCTTCTAGGTGAAGAAGTTAATAATGTGAGATCACCTCGGGAATTCCAGGAGGCTCTCAGCACGGGGCAGAGCTGACTACACCAACAGTAGGTGGGCACCAAGGTGCCTCCAAATAAAGGAGGAACACACGTCAACGTCAGAAACCTCAGAAACACTGCTGCAGGTGCCATTCCGAAAGCCTGTTTTCCAACTGTGGCCGCTGGTGATAAGAAGCCAAGCTCAGCATGATGCCACCTCTCCACCAGGTTGCATGTCGCCCTGAACGGAGATCTTACTTTAAAACACACTGAAGTCCTAGTCATCAAAGTTGGAAGCCTAATGAATCTATTAATACTACTTCCTCCTAGATGCTAAGCGGTCTCACAGACCCACTTACGGATCACAGTGTGCCTGCGACAATCACATCCAGAGCAGGGAGTGATTTTGAAAAGGTCTCCACATTTTTCCCACAGGAAAATGCCAGTCTGTACTTCATGTCATTGTCACTGGCGCCAGGAAGGCTCATCACTTAGGGCAGAGGTAAGAACGCACAAAGATGCTGAAACCAGGGCCAGTTGCTTTCCTGTGCCTACAGCGAAGATGGCCATCTTAGCAGGCAGTCTACATGAACGTAAAGAGCCATGTGGACAGATTTCAGGAACAGACATCACGCACGTAGGAGCCATGCACAGACCTGTTAACCTATTTAGGTTTCTTTTGAAAACTTTTAACTGTACTTCCTTTTTTTTTTAGTTGTTCTTTGAGAATTGCATACAATGTATTTTGATTATATACACCCCTCCCAATCCCTCCTAGATCCATTCTCTCCCTACCCTCCCAACTTTGGGTCTAAATTTGTTTTAAACCCACCAGGTCCCACTTGCGTTGCTCAGCTACTCCTGGACGTGTGGCTCTCCACTGAAATGTGGTTGGTTTGTAGGCACCAAACTCTTACAGGATCAGAGGTAGTGGAAGACCACAAAACACCCCAATGTTTTTGGAAAATAAACACAAATGAACTCACAGCAATTGTGACAGCATGCACGTGGCCTGCACACACTCTACCCAGATCCAATCCCAGCATGGACAGAGGAGGTGGGCATGAACTCTCTGCCCTTGCTGAGCTGTTGGCAATGGACAGCCCCTGGAAGAAGGCAAGTCAGTGACTTTTCTTGAAGGGTGTAGCATCTACTTAGACTTTTAAGCCCCCCAAAATTCTTCTCTGGTCAGGCCCCAGTCATTGATGAACTATCCAAGGGATATTGCATTGTGTGAAGGAGCTTCAGTTTCCAGAATTTTTTTCTGATCCGTAGGTGTCCTGCATACCTCATCCATCTGCTCTTGCATATTGCCACCTTTCTCATGAGAGTCCTCAAGTTGGTTTAATCTTTTTGTATGTGCATGCATGCATGAGTTCATATGTATGTGCTCACCTGTGCATGCATATGTAGAGGCCAGAGGGCAACCTCAGGTGTTGTT
Organism: Ondatra zibethicus; assembly: GCA_004026605.1. Taxonomy (NCBI): domain Eukaryota; kingdom Metazoa; phylum Chordata; class Mammalia; order Rodentia; family Cricetidae; genus Ondatra; species Ondatra zibethicus. The sequence continues at coordinate 32,237 of PVIU01008204.1, read as the reverse complement.
CTGTAGACATTAGCTATCTTTTTAAAATATTATTTGTTATGTGTTTGTGTGTGTGAACACATGCATGCGTGTATGTGTGCAACGGCACACGCATACATTATGACACACGTGGAGAGAATAGGATAGCTTAAAGGAGGTGTTTTCTCTTTCCATTATATGGGTCCTGATGACTGAACACGGGTTGCCAGATGTGGCAACAGGCACCTGCTGAACATTTTGCCCCTCCCTTTCGAGGCAGGTTCTCTCACTGGCCTGGCTCTTGAGCTCTGTCTTTTTGGGGCTGGGATTACAAGCATGCGCTACCACACCCAGCTTTTTTAGTGTGAGTTCTGGGGCTCTGGCTTAGGTTCTCAAGCTCTTTACTGAGTGAATCTCAGCTCCCCAGTTCTCCTCAATTACCACAGTTGTTTGAAATGTTAGGCCAAGAGCTATAAAGCCTCTGCTGTATCCAAGTCTGGCTCCGATGGCTTCTCTGTCCCTTAAACTGTGCTCTTTTTGGTGGAAAAAATGATGGCTATTTTTGGTGGAAAGGGATGGGATGTCCAGCCACAGTTCCTGCGCTCCTGGATTTCAGCTCCGGCAGCTGTGACTGTGGCTCTCCCTGCCTCTCCGGATGCAGGAGGAGCACTTGCTTGTCTAAGGAGATGGAAGCTAGAAGAACTGCTAGTCTTTCCGTTTGTTCCTTTTTTCCTTGCTGCAAAGACAGTGATGATTTCCAAGGTCTTTCCAGAACTGACAGACATCATAGGCCCCCATGGGTATGGAAGGGAAAACTCATTGCCGGAACAGTTTGTCATCCGCCTTAACAGCCTGCCTAGACAGCATACAGGGATGCAACGGCACAGCAGCTTTCAGGAGATACTCCCCATCATAAGACAGAGACTAAGGGAAGCAGAGACTAAAACGACCCTTCTGCTGATCGCTTAATTGAAATATCTCAAGGGTTTTTCTTCCTTCCTTTCTTAAGATTTACTCTACTATTTATTTATATGAACGTATGTGTGTCTCCATCCACGTATGAGTGTCTGCAGAGGCCCGAAGAGGACATCGGATCCCCTAGTGCTTGAGTGAGAAAATGTTCTGAGAGGTCTAACACGGGTGCTGAGAACTGAGTGCAGGTCCTCTGCAGGAGCAATGCTTACTCTCAGCCACCAACTACCTCTCCAGCCCCGTCTGATTTTTCTTAATGTCTGTGGTGGTGGTGGTGGTGGAGTGTGTGTGTGTTCAGAGGCCTTGGGACGATGTCAGGTTTATTGATCTCTACCCTGTCCCATTGAGATAGGGCCTCTCACTGACTCTGGAGATATGTGGGTTGGTGGTCAGCAAGCCCCAGAGATCCTCCTGTGTCTGCCCCTCACAGTGCTGCAGTGAGAGGCACATGTGCTACGCTGCCTGACTTCTTATTGGTACTGGGATGCACACTCAGGGTCTCAGGCTTGCATAGCAAGTGCCATCACTCACGGGGCCCTTGCTCCCACCCCTTTGGAAGAAGGAATGCTGTACCACATTCCTCCTGGCATGAAAGTTCATTCCAGTGACCCCCCCCAGAGCCCTCGCAAGTCACATAAATGGCAGATATGAAAGTGAAGGCTGAGTGCCTGTACGCTGCTCAATGACTGGATCATGGCCTGACCTCACAAGACCAATGGCTGGGGAGAACAGTGAAGAAAGAAGGCATGGTAGGAATAGTCTTGGCTTGCATTTCTGCCTAGAGACAGCAGAGAGAAGCAGAGGAGAGTCCTACAAGGCCAGGAGTCAGCCACTATGGCTCCTTAGGAGGGTAGCAGTACACAAGGAGGTGGAGAGCTCTGAAGCCCGTCTGGGAGGTGCATCCACATAGAGAGGCATGAGTTGGCCAGTCACTCCTTAGATTTGACCTTGTGTGTCACCAAGTTCTCTAAATGTGCACTGGGGGTCTCCTGTTCTTCCCAGACACAACTTAAGAAGGAAGTGTGCCAGGAAGGGTGTCCACAGACCTAACTGCATTGAGGGATAGCAGGAACTGGTGTCAGTGACGACCAAATTCACCCAGCCACCCTCCATCTGTGCTGCCCTGCACTGGGGTCCCGTGGTGCTCGGACAAATGACAATAAACTGGATGGCTTCAAAGAACAGAGAAACCATCCTCACGGTCATGGAGTTCTGAAGCCAAGGTATCAGTGACCAGCCATTCCTGTGAAGGATCTCAGGGAGACTTAGTCCTTGACCTTTTCAGAGTCTAGAGATTCTGGAAGCTCTGAGGACTGTCTTCATCACTCTAATTGCTGTTCCCTGTTCACATGGCTCCTCTTCTGTATGTGCTTGCTTTCCTTTCCTGGGAGGGGTGGGCACCCTGAAACAAGGTCTTCTGAGGCCTATACTGGTCTCAAATATGCTATATAGCCGAGGCTGGCCTTGAACTCTTATGATCCTAATGCCTCCACTTTCCAAGTGCACCACCATGCCCAGCTTCTTCTTTTCCTTTGTATGAGAACTCCTGGGAATGGATTTAACCCTTATCCACCCAGGCTAATCTCATCTCCAGCTTCAGTATGGATGTCTGAACACAAGTGAGAATAATAAGCTCAGCTGTCAGTCATTCCTCAGCTGCTGTCCACCTTGTTTTTTGGTTTTGTTTTGTTCTTTTTCTTTGAGATAGTCTCTCTCATTGGCCCGGAGCACACCAACCAGGATATGCTGACTGCCCAGTGAGACCCAGAAATACAACTGCCCAACTTACTTCACCAGTGCTGAGATTATACGCTACCATGCTTGGGTTGATTTTACGTGAGTCTGGAGGATTGAACTTGGGTCTTCAGGTTAGTAAGACAAGTACTTTCCCTACTGAGCTATCCCCAGCTCTCACCAGCAGAGACTCCTTTTTCCAAAAAGGGCCATAGTCATAGGACTAAGGATAAATATATCTTTTGGATGCTACCATTCAAGAAACTCACTATAGTACATGACTCTGATCTAATAAAAGTAGAGTCTTCAAATTTGGAATTCACGAGGTGCCACCTTGGTTATGAAACGAGATGGCTTGACACCCTCAGCCACAGCGGGTACACTGTGAAAACATTCAGAAGAGAGCCGAGCTCGCAGCCTGACTGAGAGCAGATAGGCCAACAATTCTCTGTCCTTCAGCCCTGCACCAAAGAGGACCCCGGTGGGGAGGGAGCTATGCTGTGCTGTGAAGTGTTCTATGGCCAGCTGTCCTCTGGGCTCCAAACTACCCTGGCTCCATTTGCATTCGGCACGCTGTGAAGATGGAAGGTTTAATTAACTTTTCGCTCACCAGCACGTTGACTGTGCAGCTCATGCGATTTTCTTTGTTTTCGTCATGCATGATGGTCCTGTAGTCCAGGAGCCTCTCCATCAGCCGCACCACAAGCTTCACAAAAGTTTCTCCTGTCTTGGCGAGGTATTTATGCTTCCTGCAGTGCTCCAGGAGGCTGAAAAATAATTACATACACCTTGTTAATCACACTCCAAGAAAGAAACTTGAGGTGCGGTTTAAAATATTTCCCATTATTAACACATTTTAATTATTTCTGGGCGACAAAGTTCATTGTAGTCTAATTACAAGTCTCTCTGTCTCTCTCCTGACATAAATCCCACCACGAATCAACACTTACATTTTATCAAATAACACTTTGTATTGCTCGTCTCCTCTGCCTCCTTCCACTTCATGATCCAGCTTAGTGATGATCTCATTTTCAAACTATAATTAAACAGAGGAAGCATAAATAATTAGCATAGCAGATAACTCATTTGACAATGTGGGCCTCAATCACTTCTCCATCTTTGGGATCACCATCGGATGGATACCCTCTGCCTTTGAAACCTGATTGCATTTCAGAGATGCTGTTCCCGAGCCCTTGCAGACATCTGATGACTGCCAGCCTCAGAGAGGACTTTTCCTTCCTCTTCCAGTTACTGGTGCCTGAGTGCGTGCATCTCAGTAGCAGGAGTAAGAGGTGCAGAAGGAAAGTGAAGCCAACAGTAGGAAATGGAATCAAGAAGTAACGGAAAGAGATGCTAAACTTTATCTCCACAAACGAACATGTGAAATAGGGTGTAGATTCCTGGGAGGGAACAGATGGCATTTCATTTGCTAGGTTAGCGTTCTCGGCAATCTGAAAACAACCACGGGGCCACTTCACTGCCACTCCGTGACGGATCTCCAAATCAAACAGGATTGCAGAAGAGTCCGGAAAGAGAAATCAGCACTCACCTTTAGATGGTCCATCTCCAGGCTCGCCCTATGCTCCCCAGAGCTGCTGACTGGATAGCCAAGTATCAGAGTTGACTGAATATCTCTCAAATCCAGACTTTAAAAAAAAATCTCTAAATCCCAGGGAGTCCAAATTTTCAGAATGTTTCTAGGGCTCACTAGACTGGATATAAACACTTTCATAATGACAATGTTTCCCCATCTCCTTCCCTGAGAGCCGGGTGACACCCAGGTCAAAGAGAAACCCAGAGTTATCCAGCGATTGTGTTGGTAGGAGTGTGTTGGTAGAAGAATCCAGCATGGGTTCGTACAAAGAAGGAGACTTCAACACTTTGGACAAGGAAGATGAGCAAGTGGGAAGCAGACAACTAAGCTCAAAGTCCAGAAAGCAAGTACAGTACAGCATAGATGTGAGGATCCCCAGGGACCCTTCAAAGATGTTCAACCACCCAGTTCTCAGCAACAATACCCAGTCCCTCATGATGACAAGGTTCTTATAAGAAAGACAGCCAGATGAGAGTAGGCCTCCTCCCATAGTGACTGATGTATTGAGGCTTAGAGGGAGCCTGAGACAGTTGTTCTCATGAAGTGACCATGTTGCCCCTCACACATAAAATGTTTGTTTGGTGTTTTGTCATGTGTTTGCAGATAGGGTCTCATGTAGCCCAGGCTGACTTCAAAGTCAGTATGTAACTAAGGATGAACTTGGGATCCTCCTGCTCTTGCCTCCTAAGTCCTAGAATTATACATATGTGCCACTATACCAGATTTTATGGAGCGCTGAGGATGGAACCCAGGGTTTCTTGTATGCCAGGTAAGCCCTCTACAATGAGCTACATCCCTAGGGATACAGGGAGTTGAGGCTTAAGGTAGATGGAGCTCACAAGAGCTTAGTATATCAGCAAAGAGTGGACTAATTGGTACTGAAACAATTGGCTTTCTGGGCCTTGTCCAATCAAGCGTGACATCACTTAGCCACAGCTACAGACATGGGACACTGACATGGGGCATGTGAAGAGCTACTGTGGCACTGGCAGCTAATGGTGGGCACTGGAGAAGCTAAAAGCAAGGTCCAGAGAGAAGCCTGCAAGGTGGTACCGACTCTCCCTCTCCTGACTCTTCTATACCAGGCTTTCTTTGACCAGCCCAAAACATGACATGGGTTATTAATATGAATATTTGACCTAGCTTAGGCTTGTTTCTAGCTAGCTTTTTTTCCTTTAACTTAAATTAATCAATTTCTATTAATCTATGTGCAGCCCTGAGGCTCATTTATCTCATCTACATATTGTCTATCCTGCCTTCCTCCATGTCTCCCTGGCCGGTTCTCCTTTTCTCTCTCCCCACCAGCCCCACCTACCTCTCCTCTGCCTAGCTAGTGGCCATTCAGCTTTTTATTAGACCAATCACATGCCTTAGGCAGAAAAGGTTAAAGAGCAATAATCTTTACATAGTTAAACAAATGCAGCATAAAAAAAACCGCAACACATCTTTACATAGTTAGACAGTTATTCTACAACACATCTTTACACAGTTAAACAAATATTCTATTCCATAACTCTCTGCCATCCTCATCAGGATGCCTCCATACCCAGAGCCTCACTTTCCTCCTGCTGCACAAATGTAAGCTGGGGCAGGAGGGGTGGGGGACTGCTTCTTGCTTAGCACTAAGGACTTGGCAGCCTCCCAGCAACCTTGGCCTTTCTGAGCTCTTTATTCTTTCTGATCTTCTCTCACTCTCCTCCCAGATAAATACCACTTTTTGATTGTCAGGCTTAAGAAGTCCAAGGCTTTTAGAAACAGAGACGGTTCCATTGAAGGATGAGATTGACTTGGCTTTTTTCCTTTTCTCAACATGGAGTCTTAAGAAAAAATACTTTTGCTGTAAAATGACCACCTTTTGCTACTAGCCTGCAATGACTCTACTCTTTAAAAAGGATTCCTTCAAGCAGCCATTCACTTTGGACTCTAACACAAGGGAGATCTCTTGCAATTAGCCCTGAGATGGCATTTCAAGGCAGTCCCATCTTTCAGGGGAGAATAGAGTGGGATGCCAAAGATCAAAAGTGTGACAAACGTGTAATTCACAACAAATATTTGAGATCTAAAAGAGAACCAATAATCTTAATTCAGACATAGCACTCAAACATCCATGTCTGAGGAATATAACTGGGAAAGTATAGAAAGTTCAGAAAGGAAAGACTTACCCTAACATTGGCAAACACACACAGTTAAAACCATCCGCCCCTCCCCAGTCAGAAGGTATTGGGATGTGGCTTCTACTTTATGAAAATCACATGCTTTCTCTGCTTCCGTGTCTAAACGTAGGATATCTTGGCTCCTTAAATATGCTGCTTATCAAACTTGTCTGAGGAATTTAATGTTTTCCGAAAAGAGTGGCTGAATGGTAAGTGTACCAGAGGACAGCTGATTCTAGATTTACCGAATGCCAGAGTAAGGTAGAGCATTTGCACAAACACCTGGCAACTCTGTCACGTATCAGCAAGGCTAACAGCACCAGGGCTCTTTGGCTAACCTCTCATTTCTGAGTCTTCATTCATTTTTACAGAACATTCTAGGATCAATATGCTAGTATACTGTGACCTGTTATCATAGTCAGAATTAAGCGGCCCCATCCCGATAAATTAGAGACAGTCCATTTGCTGACAGAGCAGGGCTGCTTTTTATAAAGGTTGGGTTTATTGTGTCCCTTGTCAGCCTGCAGTGTGGTAACGGGCAGTGGGGCTCTGTGGCTAGGATAAAATTAGAGTGTGTTTATTGTGCTACTCAAAAGGTGGAGGAGGCTCACTCACTGATGTAATAAGCAGAATCATTATATTCTCTTCTTTTTTCTGAATCGCCAATATTGCTACAAAAATATCCACAGGGCATCCAACCTAAAATATGGAATAAAACATTTCAAGTCTCTGATAGCAGTATCCCCCTGAGAACATTAAATGTAAGAGATCATCAATTGGAGGCATTCGGACGGGTGCCTTTCAGCAGACTCTGATGGGCTGTCCTCACAGTGGCATTGATGTTGTGAATTCAATTAACTTAGGAAAAAAGCTATTGCTTCCCATTCCTACTGCCAAAGTCAGCTCAGGGCTACTGAATACTATTTCAGAGACTACAAAGTGGGGATCCCAGCCACACATAATCTTGAAGCCTACAACAATTCATTTGAAATGTATAATTTTGGGTTAGGTTTACTGCTATTAAAAATCGTGTGTGTGTGTGCTCATGTTTCTACCCACTGAGCCACCTTACCATCCTTCTTGCTATCTCTATAATATATTTATACATTTATATAATGTATATAATTAGATCGGCCTTGTATCTAGGATTATTTATCACAGAGATCTGGACACATAACTAATTCATCAAACAAACAAAGGCTCAGAGCTTATCACGAGCTAGTTGAACTCATGAACCAAGGAGTGTAGTGTGCTGCATCTAATAGCAAAAGAGTTTCCTGGTAAATGTTGCCCAAAGTAAGCTCTACTTTCCCCTTGTTCTCATGAAAACAAGCTCAGAAGACACTGTAAGGTAGGAGCTTGGTGCTTGGCTACTTCCTGCTTTCAGAGAGCACATAGAAATCTCCTCTATTGTCTCCTCTACCTCCAGATGGACCTGGGCCAGTCTGATGGAGCCATATAACCTTCCTCATGGGAATTACCAGAGGGCACAGAAACAGAAAGATGGTTGACTGAGTCTGGGTGGAAAATACGTACCAGAAGAAGCCTCAGCAGACACAAGCCAGTGCTTAAAAATCTGTCTCCCAGCTCTCCTGATGACATCCTAACAGTGACAGATTCTCCAGTCTGTCACTTGGCCTTTAATCCTGTGCTTAAACAAAAATCTTCCTTAACCACTGTATAAACTTAATTACACACTTAATTAACCTCTAGGATTTCATCCCATATTTAAAAGCCTCCATATTCCCCCTGTCTATCAACTAGGGAGCTTCCTTGACCTTGAAGCTTCTCTGACCTGTTCATGAGCTGGAAGACCCCAAAATTGTGCCCTGGAGGCAGTTAGGTTGGGCTGCCTACACCATCTGGTTGAGATACCTGTAGACTTTCACAACTCAGCCTGGAGAGGACTTCTGGCTGAGCACAATTACTGTAAACTTGGACAAAATGGCCTCAGAGAGAGACAAGGTTGATTTAGTTGAGGGAGAATAAGGAAGGCTGAGTATGCCTTTGCTGGAAGGCTTTAAAGAACAGAATTCAATATAATAGCAACTCTTGGAGTCAAAGGTATTGGTTGTCAAGATCTCTCAGGCCACCTTTGGGAATGAATTCAGTGAAATCAAATCTCCCCATGCCATGGTTCCTCTAGAAGCATCCAAAGTAATACGATCAGGTATTCTTTAGAGACGAAGAGCACAAGTAAACAAGCCAACAAATAAAACTCCCAGTGAATTGGGGAATAAGCAAGATAAAATTCCCACCAAATGTATTCACATGAATAGTACAGTACATATTGTACAGCACAAACACACACTACATACAAATTCAACTACTGGCTTTTCAACCAAGTGGCAGAAATTTTCAACATCCACTTGAGTTTTTCAATTATTTGCTTAAGGTTAGTGGCATTAAGCAGCTGAAAGGGAGTATTCAAACAGAAACCCAGGAACTGAGTTTCTTGCAATCTTGGAGGACACCAATGACTCATGTTTACATTGTGACTACTAAATGGGAGTGTCTGGAGGTGGCGGGGCAGTTTTCGTAGCCTCACAGAGATGGCATGAAACAGCCCCATGATTGAGAACATGATCTCACCTCTCCCACCGCGGGTTTTATCAATGGTATGTGGCCTGTGTGGCTATTTGCTTATACTTCTCAGCTGTTAGCACTGTATTTTCCAAAGCTGTAACAAATGGAATTGTTTAAAAAATATGTCAGGAGAGAATTTAAAGTGGTCTTTTTCATTTTTATGTTTCGGAAGTAAAATGCAGTGTGAGGCCAAGACTCTTCAGGTTATGCATCTGGGAGACTGTCAGTAAAAGGCCAAGTGATGGTTCATCATCCCTGTACCAAGGCCAGGTGTGTTGAGGTGGATGAGAAATGGGACAGGATAATCTGGACACCTCCCCACCTCTCCTATGCTACTTCAGGATGGGGTGGAAAGAGGAATCGGACAGAGGACCATGAAAGCAGGGGTGAATTGAGGTAACATGTTATAATGAGAGTGGACAGAGAAATCCTGGAGGGAAACCAGCAGGATGGGATGACTTAAGTGAACAGGTAGGACAATCAGATCATGGAAGGGTCTTAGGACAGACTGAAAGAATCTAAACTCTAGCGTTTCAGAAGTAGTCAGAGATGAAAGAGGTAGAGAAAGAAGAAATGGGAATCTGCTGAAGGGAGTCTTACATGGAAAGGGTAGAGAAGTGACAGGGAAGTCCCTCTGTCAAAGGTAAGGACAGATCATCCCAGGGACACATGAGAGGTCCCTAAGCTGAGACTCTCACATGTATTCTTTCCTCTGCTTCTTACAACACCTACAACCACAGAGGAAAAGGACATGCTCCAAAGACAGTATGGGGCAGGGAGGAAGAGAGAGTAGGGATGGGGATGCAGGAAAGTATCCAGCTGACCATGTCTTCCTTCCATTTCTGTACTGGCCCATAAGGACAGACATGCCTATAGCCAGGAGGGATTTCTGAAAGAACCTTAGGCTGTCTTGTATTTCACAGGCTTCTGTCTGCTCCAAGACCTTTCATGTTAGGTCACAGTTCTACCCACTGGGGGCCAGTCCCTGCACAACTTGGCCACAAACAAGTGACTTTTACTAGCATGAGAGACCCTTTGTCCACAGACTTTCCCATTATTGCTGTTGTTTTGCTTTCTCTAGAACTTTTTTTGTGTGTGTGTGTGTCAGGGTCTTATGTATCCCAGGCTAGCTTCAAACTTGCTAGGCAGCTGAAGATGACCTTGAAATTTTGATCCTCCTGCCTCCACCTCTAAAGTGCTGGGATTAAGTGTGTACCACCATGCCTAGTTTACTCAGCGCTGGGGATAGAACCCATGGCTTTGTGCATGCCAGGTGAGCACTCTGCTGAATAAGCCATTTGCCCAGGCCTACAGACTTTCATTGAGCTGATGGCTCGTGGTAAAATCTGTCCAGCACTGAAGAAACCAAGATGACTCAAAGACCCAAGGTAAGAAATATAGCCCTAGAAAGGTTGTCAGTTCTTGAATGGGTAACCTTATGCCTCCCCATCATACCACTCTAGGAGCCCAGCCAATGGAAGGACCTGGGAGAGGCTGCACAGGGCAAGGGCACAGGGAGCCTGAAGGCAGTTTTCTGCTCTTCCAGGAACTGTATTGGAAAGAACGTGCTAATGAAATGCTAGCACTGTGGCTGAGGAGTACAAGGGCAACAACTCCAGGCAACTCTGAGAAAGCCAATTTGCAGCATAGGCTTCTAAAACTCCAGGCATGGTTAGATACAATTTCATCTTGAGTCAAATGGAGGTTACCCCCTGAACCCAGTAGGTCACCTCCAAACTCCAATTACAAGTCAACCTGGCCACAATGCATATTTCACAAGCATCAGCATATCAACTTTGCTGCTATGAAAGCACAATCTCTAGAAGATGCTGTGTCCTGTGACCAAAACACTAAAGCTGCCTAAAAACAAAAAAAACCCTAATGCCTTCCCCTCACTCCATTAGGTTTGTGCATCTGCTATAAAAGTGGAGGCAATTTAAGCCCTCAGTGATGTGACTAATCAGGTTAGATAATTGCATTTGTGGTGGATTACTTAAACAGCAGCCAACCATCCCCATCCCAGCAGCTCCTGGATGGAGAGGCAGGCTGAGCCAGCTGTGTCCTGGGGGCTGGTGCGCACTCAGTCAGTATGTACCTGCAGAGATGGCCTATTAGGAATAGGGGTATGCCTTCTGCTTTAAGAGAAGAGGCTGCTAAGGACTAGCCACACTGAAAGCAGGAAGGTGCCAGAAGAAGAGAGGATGTCAACAGACAAGTGCTGTGGCCCAAGAGAGGGAGCAGGAATGAAGAGAAGGATGAAGGTTGGAGCTGAGAAAGGGCAAGGAATGGTGAGTCTTCTCAAATGGCTGATTAGGAGGCAGAGAGGCCAAACAAAGGCCACTGTACCTAACGTACACTAGAAAACCAAGTGACCAGGACAGCAGCAGAAAAATGACTGATGGGGAAGGTTTGGGGCATGGCATTTTCCTGGGAGGCTGAGGTAGCTGATCTTTCAACAACCCTCGGGAACAGACTGACACAGAGAGACCTGCTACAGTTTGCATTGTTAGCACGCCTTCAAAACCCGTGGGATAGGTGCTTGGTCTCCAGGAAACCTTTCATGTGGGACGTGTGTAGGCCAAAGAGGTCTACCTTTGAGAGATATCATGGCCTCAGCTCTTTCTTGATTTCTTTTCTCTTCTTGGCCCTGGGGTGTGTGGCTTTGTTCCGCTACTCCTCCTGTCCCATTATGATGAGATGCCCTACTAAAGACCCCAAACAATAGGGACAGTTGATTGGGAGCAAATCCCTTTCAAACAGTGAGCCAGCACAAACCCTTTCTCTTTACAAATGGATTGTTTCCTGTATTTGTTCTGGTGTGGAGGGAAAGCCTGTGATCATGTGGTTGCTTCAATAAGCTTTATGGTTTTTGTTTTTTGTTTTACTTCACTTAAAGGTTGTGAATGCATGTAACCCTGTGTCTCAGCACAAATGGAAACAGCCTGTGAGTGTCCCGCAAAACGCTGGAGAATGAGACCATGCCTAGCACAATACATCTCTTTTGTGCATCTGCTTGTTCATGGCTGTGCTTTTTATTTGCCTACATCCAAGCAAGGTCTATATTAAGTCAGTGAAATGCATATAGAACATGAGCTGAAATCTGGGAAGTATTGCTTCTCTGTGCTATTACTCAGGAAGTTTAGCTTTCTGCAAAAGCAAAGGACAGAGTCTAAATGTCCAAAAGGAGACAAATGTTTAGACTGAAGACCCTGCTTCCGTGGCTCTCGTTAACTGCTATCAATTTCCAGCAAACCTGAAGCACCTCCTTAGAAGACTCTTGTAGGACATTTAGAAACCTCCATAATACAGCAACCAGACACAGAGACCACAAGGAGGGAGGAGACGCAGAAGCTCACCTCTCATGCATCTTCATTTCAAGTCACTCTTCACCTTTATTTTGACCCAAAGACTACGTTTAAAAATTGAGAAATGGTATAAACGGTTTTAAAGGCTTTCGATTTCAGTTTTCCAGACTTCTGACGTTTATCTATATAAATACTTTATTTCCCTTTACCTGGGTTTTTTTTTAAATATAAATTTAATAGCAGTTTTCACAAGTCTTTCTTTGTGCTTGGCTCATATGAAGTGTAAAACGTCAGATGAATTTTATGCCTGGGAAAAGTGCTTTAGGTTATAAGCCTGGAGTGACACTGGAACCAGGCTTTAGAGGTGGCAGCAGTGGGGGCAGGTCAAAGCTTGTAGCAATAATATCAAACAATTGGCAATAATGTCAAATGGTACAAAAGCATTTTGATTCCAAAATTACATTTCTGAGTATATATACTGGGAAAGCATTCAATGTGATTCAAGCTATGTCAATGAGCAGGTGCATAGTACACTTGTTTCCTGAAGGGTTATATCTCCATTAAAATCAAATTTAAAAATTATATACACACCCCCAAATATTATATCTATATCTATCTATCTATCTATCTATCTATCTATCTATCTATCTATCTATCTATCTATCTATCTATCTATCTATCTATTATGTGTGTATCTGAGCGGGTATGTCTGTGCGGGAGTGCACAGCCCACCTGCAAAGGCCAGGCGTGCAAGGCCCACCTGCAGAGGCCAAAGGGGAATGCTGAGTGTCCAGTCCTCTACCTTATTCCCTGAGACAGTACATCTCACTGTACCCAAAACTCACCTTTTTGTTAGGCTGGCCAGCCAGCAAGCTCCTATGATCCATATGTTTCCTGCCCCAGCACTAGTATGTGTCACTATGCTGGGGCAGGCTTTTTTTAAAAAAACAAAAAAACCCCAACCCCCCCCCCAAAAAAACCACCAAATAAGTGTTCTGGGGATTTAAACTCAGGTCTTCATGCTTACACGGAAAATGCTCTAAGCTCATTAAGCCCTCATTCTAGCTTCAAGAAACTTTAATCTAGGATTTAGTGTCAGGTCCATATAAACATTAGTAAGGGACAGCTAGAAACTGAGGACCCCAAAGAGGGACAGAGGATGACAGATTCTTCAGTAAGAATGGCCACAGACTTTCTTTGAGATGTGGAGAACCGTTTTTGCGAATCATTTGTGTGCGTCACCTTTAGCAATAGAATCATCTGTGAACGCCTTCCCGTCTTCTTTGTCTGTCTCTGCAGTCCTCACACTCTTTGCACCCTTACACCCTTACCATTTGGAAGCTCCGGGTGGAGTGGAATTCGCACTGCATCATGTCGAAGAAGATGGGGATGGTGGCTTTCCGGAGCTCCGTCTCGGGGATCAATGTCATCTCCAGTATCGGGCCGACCATTTCTGGGATGAATTTTATCTTGTGTTGACCTTTCAATAGAGAAATGTGACATTTATTAGTTTAAAAAGAAGGGGTGTATTTCCAGAAGGGGCTTAAGAACACAGCAACACAGACCCAGTGGTTTTGAATGGGAGCCTCCACGGTTGTGAACCCGATCTTGCTTGTAAGGAGTTGAGTACTTCAAGTCATGTGTGGACTGAAGGCTGGGGAGATGGCTCAGTAGACACAGCATTTGCCATGTAAGCATGCATCCTGGAGTTTAGAACCCCGGTACCCACATAAAAGCTGGAGAGGCATGGCAGCACCTGGGGATCCAGCACATGAGAGGCAGAGACCGGATCCCTGGGGCAGGATGGTGAGCTGGACTAGCTGACATAGCAAGCTCTGAGTTCAGTGAGAGACTCTGCCTCAGTCAATAAAACAGAGGGCATGGAGATGGTTTTCACACACATGGAACACATGAGGATGCCATGCTCATATACACATACAAAAAAAGGCAGATGGAATCCCTAGTGCGACATGGGGAGCTAATTAAAGACACATTCACTTTGTGTATTACAGAAGGGCAAGGATGGCCCAGTCTCCTCATCTGTAGAGAGGAGCTGTGAAGGTTGAATTGTGAGGAAAGCATGAGCAAGCAATGACACACTATCCTCTAAGTGTGTCTCAGGTCAGCAAGATGGCACAGTAGGTAAAGGTGTTTGTCCACCAAGTCTCATGACCCAAGTATGACCCAGAACCCACATAAAGATGGAAGAGAGCAGGGACCTCCAGTGTTATCCTCTCATCGCCATTCACATATGCCATGGCATGTATCTCTCCCCATATCAGGTGCGCACGTACAATAATAATAAAAAATAATATTGAAAAACTTGTCACCTGCAAGCATGTCTTGTCCAGTGTGTTTAGTGATATTTAGAGGTACTATTGTATTCTTTTAGAGTAGTTGTTTCAATGTTTGTTTTGAGACAAAATCTCCCTATATATTGATCAGAGAGGTTGGTTTCGCAAGAAGTCAATTGCAGCACAGAAGTCAAGGGCATGGTCACCATCTGCTTCTCAGTCAGACAGAGCAGGGGACTGGGGCTGGGAGAGCCGGCATCTAACAAGCGTGGGAGCTCACACAAGAAGCTGACCCGGGGAGTCCCAGGTCCCTCCTGTCTCGTAGGTGGTGTGCAGAGGTGTGGTCCATTCAGGAGCTGGGTAACTACACAATGACTTATGAAGCGCTCTGAATGGCTGCAATCAAAGCACACAGAGCTCCCGCTGGGGCATGGGACTGCAGAAACAGTAGGGTCTACCACCTCAGGCTGCTGCTGGATAGGGAAGCATTTATGCCGTTCTTTGTTGAACAGCTTTGTTGGGCTAAAGAGACAAAAAGCCTGCCTTGCAAGCCTGAAGACCTGAGTTCCATCCACAGAATTTAAAATAATAGAAAACAAAGCTGTGGTGGGTGGAATACACTTGTATTCCCTGCACTAGGGATGTGGTCAGAGATGGATTCCTAGGGATCATTGGCCAGCCAAAGCTGCTTAGTGAGCTCCAGGCCCCTCTGTCTGTGTTGTTACTGAACTCAGGATGATTGTGGAATGGCATAAATGGCATAGATACATGGAGTTTGATGAGAGCCAGGGAAGGTAGGGGGAGAACGCAGTGGCAGCTCCTGCTAATGTGGAAGTGAGGTTACTAGATTTCTGCACAGAGGCAGGCTGGCTGTGATGGCTAATCACCGTGGTCAGCCACCAACATCTGGAATCAACTCAAGCAGCTGGGCACACCTGTGAGGGATTTTTCTTGATTAGATTATTGGAAGTGGGAAGACCCACCCTAAATCTGGGCCACGTAGTGGCAGCCCATAGAAAAGGACATGGAAGAAGAAAACATTTGCTTTTTGCCTGCCTGCCCTCACTCTTGCTGTCAAGCTCATCTATTCTGTTGCTGCGGGATTTCTCTGCTGGTATTAGAACCTATTTCTTTGAGAAGGAACAGACTGAAGACCAGCAGCTCTCTAGGTCCTCCCTGGGATGCCAGCACAAGGCTGGGGCTGCTGAGACATCCAGTTTCATGGACTGAACAAATATGAGCCACATGGGACTAACATAAGATCACAACCCATAAGGCACTAACGCACACACACATGCACGCTTGCACACACACACATGTACACGCACACACACGCACATGTGCACACATGTGTGCACACACATATGCACATGCATATACATGTACACATATGCACACACGTGCATAGTTGTTCTATCTATCAGTTCTGTTCCTTTAGAGAACACTGACTAATACGTCAGCTTGCTGAGGGGACACGATGAGGCAGGAGCAGTGCTCCTAGGCAGCGGCCTCTCATCTTTCATTACAGAACACTTCCTTTATCTTCAAGCCACTGCACTGTAACTAACATTGTCTCGTTCCAGCACGTAACATGAGGGTGTGTGAGAAACGATATGCCTGAGTGAGTTATTTGTGACATTTTCTTATTAACACCAGCCAGCTGATCTGGAGTTAATTAATCTTATTAATACTTTGACACAATCGGGAAATACAATATGGAATTTGCTTTTCTTTATAGCTCAACAAACGCAGATTTCTGTCAAGAGAGTCATTAAGCAAATGTGTCTATTATAAATAACCATACATAAGAAAGTAGACTATTCTCATAAGCCAAAAGATGATTTTGTGGAATGGACACAGGTACAAAATGTAATCTCTGATAAGGAACCTGAATTTAATTAGAATCCAAATTTCCAACTTTGGCTCAATAGTTAGCGTCTTGTCTGAAGCTGCAATGGTGTGATTCTGCCCATTTCCCTCATTGCTTAACACTTCTGAAAGGCATGCAAGTGCTGCAAAGTGGTCCCCTGAAAGTACCATTATATTCAATTTCTCAGGTGACATTTTCCTTGTATTATGCCTAAAAGATGTCAGAGCCAATGCTTCAGAAAACAGCCGATCGTGACAGCAAGTTGTTCATCAGCTGTAATTTCAGTGTCATAAAGTTCTAGCTGCCACTCTCAGCTTTTATTGTCCCTAGCTGGGAAGATCAGACAAGGCAGACCAAGAGGGTGCAGGGGCAGCCATTGGAATACTAAGCTACAAAAAAATAGGGGCTTCATCCCCGTGGATCATCACCCTTCCTTTTAGTACAGAAAACACACCATGCTAGCATAGCCTGAGACCTCTGAGGAGTGACACCCTTGGGGACAGAGCTGTCACAAGTCCACAGTCCCTGAGTTAGTAAAGTGGGTAGGGCTTTCTGATGCTCATTATTTATCTGTTTAATTATTTTGGGGTTTCCCCTGATACACATCAAGCTAAAGTCTCTAATGATGGACCTGAATGCGGGCCAATGAGAGTCAAGGGGTTTCATGCAGTTTCCCCCCACCCCCGCTTTGGAGAGAAAGGAAAAACAGGATGATTGTGATGGCTTAAATGAGCAGTATCCCCATAGCTCAGGCATGTGAACACTTGGTCTCTAGTCAATGGCTCTGTTTGGGAAGATGATGGAACCTGTAGGAGGTACAGCCTTGCTGGGGGAAGTATGCCACTGGGGACAGGCTCTGAGAGTTTGTAGCCTTGCTTCACTTCCATTTTGCTTTCTCAGCTTCCTGCATGTAGATGGAAATATGATCTCTCAGCTTCCTGTTCCAGTAGCCTGCTGCCATGCCGTCTCTGCCATGATGGACTGTCTCTCTGGAACTGTAGGTGCCACAGACAGTTTCTTCTGGAAGCTGCTTTTTTGGTCATTGTGTTTTATGGCAACAACAGAAAAGTAGCAGAGGTCCTAATAACCACGGTGCGAGGAAACAGTTTATCTTCGGCCTCCTAGCTATATTCTCTGCCTATTTCAGACCTGCCTGGAATTTCTATTCTCATGACAGGATGCAGTACTAACACCTCTGAAAGTGACACCTGGCTTTCATGGAAGCCAGGCATTTTCCAGTTAGTACCTTCCCATTGTCTGGATGTTCGCCTTGGCACATCTGATGTTCAGGAATTTGGCCACTGGACAGGGTCTTATCGTGGGAAAATTATGCACACAAAAATACCACAGAACAGAACCTCTGCTAGGGTCTATCGTACAGTATCTGGGTTTACTTAAAGCAGCCAGCTTTCACATTCCCAAAAACATCAGCGAAGGGGATCCTTGCATTAAAAAAAAAAAAAACCAAACAAACAACAACAAAAAACTCAAGCCAAAAAAGGCCAAAGCAAGGCCTCTCTGTGAGCACTTTTGCTCCACCAGCTTGGGTTAGGGAGCACATGCTGGCTCCTGAGAGCTGGCTTAATAAACAAAAGTAGCTGGTGGAACCAAGGCGCGAGGGAGATGAGGTGAGGCCACCTCCATGTAGTTCTCGTCAATAACAGGAGAACTGGGTAAATAAATAAACACATGTTTTCCTACATTTCTTTTGGAAGAATATGGTTTTGACTTTTTCTTTGTTCAGTCGCCCTGTCCCACCCTGCAGGGCTGCTGAGGTGTGTGAGACACTCCTCTCCAAAGACCACACACAGCCCTGGAAGTGGGGAGGGAAGGCATCCGGTGCACTGGTGGAGTGACAGGTGACTAATTCTAAGGTGAGGAACACATCTGATCCGAATTCTATTTTTATTTTCTTGGCAGAACTGGCTGCATGTGCCTGCCAACAAATTCCCAAACCTGAGCCCATTGGAAAAAGAAAACAGGAAGCTGTGTGGAAAATAGGTTGTGCACATCCTGGGAAATCATGATGGGCTGTTAGGAGTTTGGAGAGTGGCAGCCCGCACAGCACTATTGGCAGGCAGGCCTGAACATTGGAGAACCACAGCAGGAAGGGTCCTTGCTGGCCACGGTGACCCCACAGATTCCAGAAGGAGCAAAGGGTTTATTGCTTGCCAAAAGAAAAACAAAACCAAACACAATCCCACGAAATTCTCAGTTATTTGCGTAGCAATTGTCCTTTCTTGTAGATGGCAAATCCTTGTTCTTTAATTGGCCAAGGTCATGACTTCCTTTTGATCTCCTGCTTGTTCTTATGCCCAAGTTGATGTTTGCTGTTGACGAGCAAGCTTTGAAACCCTCAGGCGTTAGCTGTGTGTTCACATTAGGGAGTAACAATAAGGGGGAGCAGGCTCCTCCTCAGTTATCTTCATTCTTGGCACGGTGAATCAAAAGTCTCTGTTGCTGGGCTCATCTTATGAGAACATAATGGCAGATGTTGTCAAGAGAGTGCACCACTCTGGGACAGAAGAGAAAAGTCTAAGACTGCAGGCTCCCAAGGAGGCTCTAGGAAACCTCACTCTTCCCAAAGCCCATCTTTCCTTCCTTCGCGGCTGTCATGGCAAACGGCATGGAAAGAATGGGGTGGGTTCAAAGTCAACCCCTGGAGCTTCAGAGGTACCACTGACAATACTTAAAAGGGAACATGTAGTTTGGCTGCTGGAGGAGGGAGAGGCATCTTCAGCGATACAGCAATGGGCAAGGCGCACCTGCTGCTGGAAATAATCCTTACCCGTGCTTCTGTAAGAGCCTTAATGAAACTTAAGAGTAACTCCAAACAGATAAAAAAGGGCATAAAATTGTGTGTGTGTGGGGGGGGGGGTAAGGGTATGAGTGGAAGTGAGAGAGAGAAAGAGTGGGTAGTGGGAGTGAATATTTTCAAAAAAGACTGAACATGTATAAAACAATAAACTCAGTGTTATATAATTGAGATATTAGAATAAAACTTTAAAAATAAAAGCACAAAGATCAGGGTCAGCATTAAAAATATAAGATAGGAAAACATACTGCTAAAAGCAAAATGAAACAAAAACACAACTCTCAAAAAAATATTAAGACATACAAACTGGAAAGGCAAGAAGACCCACAGGTTGGGATAATCTCTGGCCAACCAGAACCAGAGCTCAGTACTGAGGTTCCCTCAGTTCCCACCAGTGACCTTGTCACTGCAGGACCCCAGCAGGATGCTGGGGGGTGGGGTGCCTGGGACAGCAGCCACTGCTTGTCAAGGAAGAAGGGGGCATCTCATTGAACAATGATCCCTCAGACCTCGCCGCGGGTGACCTCAGGATCTCTTTTCTTTTCTCTTCTTTTGCTGTAATAAAGACTGAGTCCAGGTCCTTGTGCATGCAAGCCTATGTCCAGAGGAACCAAAGGGACAGACCCACAGTGCAGCCTGGCAAGTGGAACAGAACTCATGTTATCTCCTTTTGGATGCTGGGCCTAGAGAGGATCTGAACTCCCTGTCACCGAGTGGAGAACTACAGTGTAAGCCGCCCAGTGGCATGTCTCTTTGCCTCTCATTATTCTCCTCCTCACAGACTAACACACTCTGTTCTGCCTGGCATGAGTCTGGCCATTAGGCTTGCCAGGTCAAGTGACATTTATCTCTTAGTTTTGAGAAGAAACAAAGAAAAATTGGTTAATACGACCCATGGATGGCCCCTTCTTGATTTCAAAAGCCCCAGTATGTCACTACTCAGCCCACCCTAGGTACACATCACGGGATTATTTGGCTTCTGGATTGGAAGTCTTCTGATAAATTTTGCCCAGCCATCATAATGTATTAAACTAGACTGCTGAATGAGAAGTGCACAGAAGGACCTAGTCACGTGACAGAGGTCACAGAAGCAGGACAGTGTAGGTTAGTGGAGAAAGAAAACTCAGCATGACTTAGCAAACTACCTACTCCATCCCTGGGTTCATAGGCCCCCTCAGAAATGGTAGAAAGTCAGGAAGGGCAGGATCATTCCTGTAGGGTCCATGTTGTAGAGATCAGCAGGCTGGAATGCCCAAGAGTCAGGACTTAGGTCCTCCCTACACAGTTGCTATGGTCAGGTTAAAGTCTTACAGAGACTGTCCCTGAAGGGTCCTCAGCCTGCTCCAATTCTGATACCCAATATACACAGGGTGGTGCAGGTTCTGCAAGCAGGGGTGCATACAGCAGACACAGCTGCCCTGACAGCTCAATGCCCAGGAGCTGGTACTTCCAGTCAAACACGTATGCTATCAGCATTGCTTATATATATTACCTATAGAGTAATACCACCTATACGATAATATCACCTATGGAGTTTCTCACAGTCTCATTTCCCCAGGCATTTCACATCTCTATTTCAGGTAAAGATCCACTTGAGAAACCAACATCAAAACCAAAATATCTAGCTGGGCGTGGCGGCACACATCTGCAAAGCCAACACTTAGGAAGCTGAGGTGGTCTAGACTGGGCTACACAGTAAGACTCTCGCCTGAAAATTCAACAATATCAAGAAAGAAAGGAGGAAAGAGCTCTATTTTTCATCTAAACAGAAAGACAAAGAGCATTGGGAAATTCTGAATTTCCCTGCAGATGACCCAGGATTTCCCTTCCCACATCTGACACCGAGGGTGAGGCGTCAAAAGGGACAATGAGAATCTTGTTTAGGTTGTCAAGAGGTCACTTTTAAACCCTGCTGATTGTAGCAACAGCTGCGGCCCTACAAAGTCTACTCCTGTCTGCCTCAGGGTCTCCAGGTGTGTGATGGAATTCAGTACCGTACTTCCATCAAAAGCCATGCTTCGCTTAGCCTTCCTAGCCATACTTGCCAGGTACTATGCTGACTCCTGATGATCTCCAGGTACCTGAGTAACCCCTCCATGGTCTGGGACACTTTGATCCAAGCTCTGAGAGCAGAAGGCAGATGGCTATAAGGACTTAGTATCATGACCAGGCTCCCATAGGATCATTGAAGACAGAAGTCAAGTTCTTGTTAGTCACTATTTTTGTTAAGAAGCTTATCTATGAGAAAATCATGTCCTATTGGTTTTAAAAAATAATTTTATCACAGTTATATATCTTTAATATTTTGCTTTTATGTATATGAGTGTTATGCCTGCATGTATATCTGTGTACCGCATGCATATAGTGCCTGGGGTGGAAGGAAGAGGGTGTTAGATCCCTGGGATTGGAGTTAAAGGTAATTATGAGCCATCATGTGGGTACTGGGAATCAAAACCAGGTCCTCTGAAAGATTAGTCAATGTCCTTAACCACTGAGCCATCTCTTCAGCCCCCATTTATTTGTTTGTTTGTGTACGTGTGCACGTGCGTGAGTGTGTGCACATTTGAATGCAAGTGCATCATAGTGTAGGCAGAGGAAAACTTGCAGGGGTTGGTTCTCTCTTTAAACCACATGAGTCTTAGGATCAAATTCAGGTCATCGGCTTTCTGGGAAGCTCCGTTAGCTGCAGAGTCACCTTGCTGGCCCTTGGTTAAGATTAATAGAGAGTTCCTTGTTGTGACTGATGAAACGTACTGGGATCACTGTGTTAAGGAATTAATTCCTGAATAAAGTTATATTCATTTTATATTATCATTAAATAGATCTCTCGCTGCTTTCATCACATCAGCACACCATGCTACCACCACCTGGTGGCTGGGTAAGCAAATGCGGAGTTTGAGTATATGAAAAAACTTTTAGAAGGTAGATTCCGCATAACTGAACACAAAGGTCATGTGCTCTGGCAAATGAATTAGAGCAAATGCAGACCTAAGCAGAGAGTACTTCGGAGCAACAGCAGTCCAAGCTATGTGTCTATTTGATAGCAGGTAATCTTTCTTGATTTCCTTATTTGGCCCAGGGAGACGTTTTTCTCCCTTTTAATCTGTTTTCCTTACTGAAAATGGATCTGAGCAAGGAACAAAGAACAGTGATTACTATCTCAGGAAGAGAAGGAATTGAGGTCTTTGAGATATCCCAAAGGGGTTGGGGAGATGGCTTAGTTGGTAAAGTACCTGCCATGCAATCATGAGGAGGACCTGAGTTCAAACCCAGAACTGTAAAAAAAAAAAAGGTGGCTCATCACTTGTAACCTCAGTGCTGGGGAAGTGGAGACAAGTGGATCCCTGGGGCCTAAGAAGCAGGCACCTAGCCAACTTGGCAAGTTACAAGTCAAAGAGAGATCCTGCTTGAAAATCAGGTGGGCAGTCCTAAGGAACAAAGGCTGAACTATCGTTTCCACGTGTACACATGTATGCATACGCACATGGCATCAACACTGAGAAATGGGGCCAATATCACAACACAGATGGAACTCAAGGTGCTCACTCCACCCCCAAGATGACATCCAGCTACTCACCCAGGTTGTACCACATGTCTCTGATCTCAAAGCCAATCTGTCTCCTCATGTCTCCATACCTAGACACCAGGGAAAGAAAGATGCCATGTCAGTCTACAGAGCCTCTAAAAGTCAAACTCCAAGCTTGCATCATGGATGGAAGGTTGTGTCAGAGTTCCAATGACAGCTGCCAGCAGCAGGATTTCAAGGAGAGCTCCAGGTGGGAACCTGGCTCATCCCAGATGACAGTGCATTGCTGAGAGAGCACAGAGAAGCTGTGACGAACACCCAAAGCATCTTGTGTTCTTCAGTCACGTGGCTCCTGGGCCAAAGGGAGTTCGTTTTCCACGCATGCTGCTGTTAGCACATCCAGGCACCCCAGAGCATCCTATCCACAGAAGCAGCAGCCTCCCCACAGGAAAATGAAACCCTAGAGTTAGGAAAGGCTGCTTCCAAATTTTCCTCATTCTTCTATATCATTTTAAATGTAAGCAAGAGCTTAACACCCAAATATGTCAACAAACATTCCACCAGTTTTTGTTTATCTGGGAAAAATAAATGCTAATTTTCCTCCCGGTGGGCGAAGAGAGGAGGTGTGTGTTTCATGAGTAAACAGAATTTGATGCTTCAGAAGATAAACCTTTATTAGTTTGTGAGCAATTCAACTTTTTCTTTTAGTGCCTAAGGAAAAAGCTGATTATATTAAAAATAATAATTTGCGAAATTATCATACAGCATTGCAGCCGAGCAGCTGGATCGTTGAGCTTGCTCTGTTCGTCCTTGTGGCAGCTGAGGCGCCAAGGAAAGCTGACCACAGATGACGGTGTCCTGGCTCTTCAGGCAAACATCCTGGCTGCTGAATCAACAGCTCCCAGCTGGCTGCCACCTTCTTAAAGTCTCTGGTGCCCTAAACACCTGACTGTCACTCACAACAGGAGGGGTTACAGAGGCATGTTCATCTCAGCAGTGGAGAAAAATTATAATCCATACTACATACACGATTCCTCTATGAGGGATCTGGCATATACATATTTATGTAATACAATGCTTCTTTCCATACACACACACACACATATGCAAGTATATACACTCTTTTCCATATTATATAAATATATAAAGAAAATAGAAAGTGGGATATGAGAGGGGGTGAAATCTAAAGGGAGGGAAAAAATAAGAGAGGGTAATGGTATAAGTTAAAAAAAATAGAAGGGAGACTGAATGGGGGTAGGAAGGAAATCAAAGGAAGGGTCTTGGGGAAGGGCGGAGTGAAGGTGTATAAGAATAAACTAATGATATATATGTATATGTGTACATGTATATATGTATACATGCATATATATGTGTGTGTGTGTGTATATACCATTACTTTGCATGCTAGCTAATGTATGATGTATCCTTTCCTGGCTCACAGCTGGGACATGCAGACCGCAGCCCAGCAAGTCAGCAAGAACAGACAGGTATTCTCAGTAAATCAGGGACTCTTCAGCCAGCACCGAATTTGCTATCAGTGATAGGAGGCCTGATCCAGCCAGTGAAGACACACCACCAACAAACCCTGCAAGTCTGGGATTATGGGTGACAGGGACACACCCTTCCACTCTTGACTCTCCCTTCAAACTGCTCAAGGACACATTAAATTGCTCATCATTTTGAGGTTTCTCAGCAGCCACTGCCACCTGGGTCCAGGCAAGATGCGGTTGGCACCGTGGCAACCTGGCAATGTGGCATCTTCTGTCATTTACTGGGGGAGAGGAATCACATTCAGACCCAGCCGTGACTTTTCTTCTGAGGTTAATGGACTAGTCACTTCTAGCTACAAGGCCTCAGACAAGACTGGGACACACAGCATTGTGGTGGGTCGTTGTAGAAAACAAATGCCCTCTAGGCTCCTATGGTCATGTGTTCATTCCCTCAACCCACTAATGATGCCAGTGGTACCAAAAGTGGTATCATTAGCTCCAGCTTTGAACATCTTTCCTCCAGGCTATAGGGAGGATTTCTTTATCAAAACACAAGCTTTGAGCATCTTTCATCCAGGCTATGGGGAGGATTTCTTTCTCAAAACACAAGACCAAGTAGGCTTCGTGGGTGTCTCTGTTTCTCTGCCCTGACTCTTTCTCTCGGGTCCTCTACTGATTACAATTCTAACAGTCTAAAGGACGCCCTGGGATTTATTTTGCCAGCCGCAGTTTTAACATTTCTGACTCCTGGGGGTGACCTGCCTTTCTCCAGCTGTTGTGAGAATTAAGAGTTCTATGCTTGCTCATCAGCACGATGCTTCTCTCTTGCTGAAGGGTGGCGAAGGCCGTGGGTTTCCCCTCTCACTTCTGCTTTCTGCACCCAGGTGATGATTGGGCATGGCAGTATTTGAGAGCCAGGGGATTGGCAATGATCAGAGCAGGCGATTCTCATGAAAGCCAGGCCTACAGCACAAGGAGCTCAAAATACTGTTTAACAGTCGAATAAGACAAGTCGCCTGGAAACCAAGACAAGAAGGAGGGAGTCGCAGGGTGGAGGGCAGGACTGGAGTTCCCTGGCAGTGGGCTTGACCCTTCCTTTCCATTTAATAAGAAAGCAGATCTGATGAGTCTATACAAGCTTCCTAGAAATTCCCAAGCAGGGCAGCAGCTGTCACCAGACCTCAAGAGGGCTCGCGGGAAACACTTCTACCTTCTTCTCTTGGAAAAGAAAAAGATGATAATTGAGAGTGTCTGGTTGAAGCTCATTTCCTGGAGGCAGACCTCGGAGCCGAGGGCAACCGTGGAGATCACAGTTAAGTGACTCGCTCACAGTGGGGAGTCAGGGAACTGGCCCAAGCCTGGAGGGGAAATGCTGGACAACTTGGCTTGGGTTACAGGGCAAAGAGAGAAGGGAGTCCAGGTCCTCAGGTCATAAGCCCACATTGTTTCCTGCATGGCACACACTCGTATTCTTCCAAAGTGTTCCCATCTCTTATCATTCTTACAGTGTCAGGTCACTCTTCCAACGAGGAGCGCAGGACTCATGGTGCTGAGCAGACGCACCTTAGCTCCACCAAGTCAGAAGGACAAAGGGCTGAGTGACCTCATTCCTGTGTGTCCACACACCAAGGGAGCATAGGAAAGCTGGCTTGAGGAGGTGCGTTTCCCGAGTCCAGGAAGCCCTAAGAGCCTACATCCAGGCTTAATGCCAGCACTTGGACTCCTGCATCTTTAACCCAAGAAGAGAAAATTACATCCACCACATTCAGATCTCATAAGGGATAAGGCCAACCAGAACCCAAACCTAAGCACAGTTGGGCAAACTACCTGGGCCCTCTGATGTTCA
The DNA here is from genome assembly GCA_004026605.1 of Ondatra zibethicus. Classification (NCBI taxonomy): domain Eukaryota; kingdom Metazoa; phylum Chordata; class Mammalia; order Rodentia; family Cricetidae; genus Ondatra; species Ondatra zibethicus. The sequence continues at coordinate 6,094 of PVIU01008204.1, read as the reverse complement.
CTTTCTGTTACACGTAGGGAAACAACTCTCGATGCTTGCCTTGGTGCTCTTCTGAATGCTAAGAGTAGGGTGGAACTCACTTTGTCTCAGCTAACACTTTGGTGAAGAGATGCCAAAATCGGAAAAGCTTGTCTTAACCACAGCATCTCACTCATGATTGCAAGGGCCACTAGACTGATTCATTTAGTCATCCCTTACTGAGAACTCCAACAAGACCCACAGGCCTCAGGAGGCCTTCAATCCCAGAATCACACAGGTTATCTGCATATCTTATACTCGTGATTCCTGCCGGTGTGACCTTACTTGGAAATAGGATCTGTACAATGTAACCTAGTTGTGACGAAGCCACAGTGGAGTAGACTGGGCCGTAAATGCAAGAAGTGCTGCTCCTAGGAGGAGGGCATGCTAAGAGTCATGGACACACAAGGAAGACATGAAAAGAACACAACTGGAGATGTGCAGAGAGCGGACTTATAACACAGGCCAGGGAATGCTGAGGCCTGGGGATAGCCGGCTGAAGTTAATAGAACCTCCACCATCACCATCTTGATTTCAGACTTCTGTCCTCATAACTACCAGACAACAGATTGTGACTCCCTGTGCCCTCTGTAATGGCAGGTAAATCTCGGGAACATATGCAATGATCCATCCACTTAGTATCTGGCCCAGTAAATGATTAGAATCTGGAATCTGAAAAATACCCCCCCTCCCTACTAAAACAGGAACACTATGAGTGAGATCGGAGGGACTCTGACATGTGATGTGTGGGTGCAGACGTCTAAAGCAGACAAGGAGCCAGGCTGGAGTGGGGCAGAAGCAAGCCTAGAATGGAGTTCTAGGGGAGAAGGAGATGAAATTCTTGAAGATGGAGTGCTGTGATTTGGACACTCTTGTCCCCAAAGGTCCATGTGCTGCAAGTTTGGTCTCCAAGGAAATAGGACAGAGAGATGGCAGACATTAAGATATCTAGATGTGGTTACATCATGAGAATATTGCCCTCGGGGATGGAGAAATGTCGTTCAAGAGACTGGCTTGGTTCTCTCAAGATTGAGTTTGTCATATCTCTTGAGAGTGCATTATATCTCTCAGGACAGAGTTAGGTCTCCAAGAATAGATTAGTCATGGGCAGAGTACGTATTTATAAAGCAAATCTGCCTGCTTCTCTCTCTCATGAGCGCTCCACTGTACTCCTTGATTCTCCTCCAGGCTTCGCTACCAAGTTGTTACGCAGCATGAGACTCAACAGAAGCTAGGAAAATGCTGGCCTCGTGCCCTTGAAATCTCTGACCGCCAAGACGACGAGCTAATAGCAACCTTTGTACAAAGCACCCAAACTCTGTGACCAAGTGACCAAGACACAGGTGAGGAACAACAGTGTTGAAGGACTCGAGGAGAGCAATCCAGAGCACTAAATGTCACACCCTGATTTAGTGACATGTGACTTAGTCAGAGGTTCTGGAGGAGTACGGTGTCTGCGACTAGAGTGCTACAGGGTAGATGGTTAGGACAACAGAGAAAGAAAGGAAAGATAACCAAGAAGTGGGCCTGTGGGTAGGATGAGGCATTTCTGTCTTAATGGAAAAAACAAAACAAAACAAACAAACAAACAAACAAAAAACCCACAATAGGGGATGAGACCACTGGGAATGAGCCCTGTTAGACACAGGCTGATGTGAGCATTCTGCCTGCATTAAGCTTTATTATGCTCCCCAGGACAATGCCTCATCAATGTATCTAATTAGCTTTGCCAATGCAAAGGTGGCACAGGGCTACTGCTTATGAGGTTTGTTTCCCTGGGTCTCCCTCTAATCCTTAAAGTGAATTTACTCAGAACAATTTGACTCTTTTGGAAAAAAATAATAATCATGAGGACTGAATCGATCATATTCTGCAATATAGAATCCTACCTTCTGATTAGACCATGTTGTAAAACGGGACTTGTCACATCACATTTAATTCTTAGTTTCCCTCAAAATCCCATCTCTGCTTTGGCACCTCAGAAGCCAGTGCCGGATGCAATGGGACAGTTTTGTTTTTGTGATGTTTTGGTTCAGCTGAAACAAATCTTAGGAGGTTAAAGATTTCACAAGGAAAAATATGGGTAAGTAAAAGAGTTGGGCTTGTCCAATGTCCCCTCCCCCTGCTGCAATGCCATTGTAAGAGGGAATTTCTTGCAAACATTTGCAAAAGCATTGTGACATCCACCTTTAACCCCAGCAGTCCTGAGGCAGAGGCAGGAGGATCCCTGTGTCTTTGAGGTTAGCCTGATGTACATAGTGAGTTCCAGAACAGCCAGGGCTATGTAGAAAGACCCCGTCTCAAACAAACAAACAACAAAACAAAAACAAACAAAAACATGCAACAGCAATTCACGAATCCAGAACAAAGTTGGCTCCTGAGAATGGAGTTCCCTTGTCATGTGACATATTAATATTGTCAAATGACTGTGAATTTAAAGTTAACTCTTCTGCATTGTATTTATATGTCCTGAACCCCAATAATGCAAAAAGCTTGGGGAGGGTGGATGAGAGTTCAAAGCAACATTCTCCTGATGTCTGTCCCTGGGAGCCACCAGCACCAAGGATGTATTAAGACGGCATTTTCTTATTATGGACTTTGATTCCTTGAGGTTTTTTATTTTGAGGTTTATAAGGAATCTTCTTCTTATTTGGTGGTTGATATACTGAGTTCTGTGTGGTGATATTTTGTTTGTATTTTAACAAATAAAGCTTGCCTGAAGATTAGAGTGCAGAGCTAAGTCACTAGAAGGCAGGCAGTGGTGGCGCACACTTTTAATTCTAGGATTTGGGAGACAGAGGCAGAAGGATCTCTGTTAGTTCAAGGCCATCCTGGGCTACACGAAACTGATCAAGTCTAAAAGAGAAACAGAGCTCACAAAAAGTACCTTTAATCCCAGTACTAGAGAGAAGGAGACAGCAGTGATATCGCTGGGTGGAGAGAGGAATATAAGGGAGGAGGAGACAGGAGCTCAGATGCAGTCCCAGGATTAGTAGAGACAGGATCACTCCTTCAGTCTGAGGATTCCGTAGAGGGAAAAGGTCTCTCTAGTGGATGCACTGCTTCTCTGATCTTCAGGAAAGCTTTATTTTTTTAAACACAAAATATCATTACAGTTCTGAGTATGGTGTGGTTTGCTTTTCTTTTCTTGTGTGTCTTTTACCCAGGTACTTAGGGCATGAATAAGTAGGTCTTCTGCTTCCAGAAACGTCTACTTTTCTGAGCCATGGTGAGGCAGACCGGGTTGGGGGGGGGAGGAAGAAGACAGAGGTTGCCCACTCAGATGTGCCCGAGAGAAGCTGATAGGCCACACGTGGACAGTCCAGAGGGCATGAATTGGAGGACCTGAATCTACCTCAGACCCAAGGCTTTCCCCTAGACATAATTAAACAAAAGTACCTAAGATCAGCTACCACCTCAGACCCCTGGGGTTAACTTCATATCTCTTCCCTCCAAGAAGCCAGCCCCACCACTCCCTTACACTTCCAAGTCAGTGCATCTCTGCTAGAAGATTGGGCCATGTCCTTTGGGGTGCAATGTCAGTCAAGCAGACAGACATCTCAGTTTTCATCTAACCCATGTCTGAAGTCCACACAGCTTTCCAGGTCCTGGTGACAACCTTATGCTGTCCTGACCCCATTCACTGCTTTGGCTTAGCTTTCCACTAGACAATGAATGTCTTCCCCTTGGGATCCACTTTCCCTCCTTCCCCTGCGTCAGGACCATACTTGCCTGAGCACAGAAGAGGCCTAATACCGTTCTACTAAAGAAGCTAAAGGGATGATTTACTGGCTCAATGCACCCAGTAAATTAAATGAGTTTGGGCAGGATGTCCTGAGATACTTCTAAAGCTGTTTACTATTGAGAAGAATGTTTGAAAACGTACTATGAAGTGACTAAGGCCATGAACACTGGTGGGACCCTCTATGAAGCTGATCTGATGTCTCTTCAGCTTATAAGTCATGTTGGGTTTATCATAGACAGGAGCACACTGTGCCCTTGACGGGCAGGCACTGCCACATGTAGTCTGTGGCCTAGTGAGGCCCAAATATCTCATGGAGTTTACAAAGAAAATCAGGCTTTCCCCTGAGAAATCCTTGAGAACACAAAGAAGCACAGCCCCAGAGTCTCTTCATGGCATGTCTAAGAGAGACAGAAAAACCTGATCCAGAGTCCCTGTGGGCTGAGGAAAGGGAAGACACCAGATAGTTTGTTTAATTTCCTTTCGCTCTGTGGCCTTTGACTCCATAGAGTCTCTGGAGATCAGGGTCCTGCTAAAGCAATCGCTGTTGCTGCTCAAGTTTGGACTGTTAATATAGCAGCATGAGGACATCCCAGCACAGAGCTGCCACCCCGGGTCTCCAAAGTGCTCAGCATCAAAGCCTCCAGAAGCTGCATCGTATTTAAAAGCATCTCTTCCCCAGTAGACATCTGTGGTGGTTTGAATGAAAATGGCCCCCATAGGGAGCGACACTATTAGAAGGTGTGGCCTTGTTGGAGTTGGTGTGGCCTTGTTAGAGGAAGTCACTGTGGGGGTGGGCTTTGAGGTCTCATATGCTCAAGCTACTGCCCAGTGTGGCACTCAGTCTCTTTCTGTTGCCTGTGGATCAAGATGTAGGACTCTCAGCTCCTTCTCCAGCACCATGTCTGCCTGCGTGCTGCCATGTCCCACCATGATGATAAAGGACTCAACCTCTGAGACTGTAAGGCAGCCCCAGTGAAATGTTTTCCTCTATAAGATTTGCTGTGGTCATGGTGTCTCTTCACAGCAGCAGAAACCCCAACTAAGACAGTATCCATCTCTAAGAGTAGGAAGTAGAGGTGCTTCATATTAAATGGGCTCTCAACTCAGCCAGCACTGCGTGCCAGAGCCTCCTCTCAGTGTGCAGAACCCACATGGACTGCTGAACAAATGGGACAAATGGTGAGAACCTGTGCAACAAGGAGCTGAGGTGGCCTCAGGGAGCCACATTGACAGCTGCTTCTAGAATAGCGGTTCCTACTATCCGGAGAGCAACAACATAAGCAGTCCCTTCTCACAAGCCCTGTGACTGTCAGAAAGTGGGCACTTCATGTAGGGTTAGTATCCAGCATGCATAGCTGGTAAAAGTCTGTCCCTGGGCACAGGGGGCCATGCTGAGCAATTAAGTCCTGAAAAGGTTCCAAAGAGAGGCAATGTGCCAGCAGTCACAGGTGGGTGCTACCCTGCCCTAGTGTGCTTGGTTTGGCAGGTACATCTGTCACTTCTAAATAATAGTCATTGTCTACATTCGCGGCTCTTGGGGTCAACCACCTGAGGGAGCCAAAGGAGATCTGGTCAGGCACTAGCAGATTTGCAGACAGGTTTTCTCAGACAGTCAAGCAGTTAAATTCACCCTGGGCATAGAGCTGCCTAGGATGGAATCTGCCTTCATGAGTGAGATAAGGTAGGTGGCCCATGGCGAGCCCCTGTGCTTTATCTTGCTTATATGGAAAACAAGGGTGATGGGAGGACTTACTGAATGAAGAGTCATGCTCTTGAATGATTGTATGTGAAGCCCCCCCACCCCACACACATACAGATGCACGCACAGTGCTTAGACAGCTGCTGGCACACGTGACCTAATCTCAGTATTGTATGCAGAAACACGTCTCACACTCCAGGGATCATGTGCTTTCCATTTCCCAGGAAGGAAGGCAGAAACTGGTTGACTATGAGAAGCAGAGCACTCTCTCTTCCCATTCCAAGACTCCTTTGGCATACTCTAACCTCAGCAACTCAGAGGGACTATGCAAAGCAGAGGTATAGTCAGGATATTGCAGAGGCATTATACATATGATGACCCAGAAATATGGGCAGCATTTCAGAGTCTTCTGGGGAGTTCCCACTGAATAAAATCTGGAACAGGATGACATTAGTGAGACTGAGGAGGCAGAAGAGGAGCTAAAACCTCAGGGCACCAAGATCGTGGGAAGGAACCTAAGCAACCCGTGTTTTTCTTTCTCTGTAAATCGTGTGTGTGTGTGTGAGAGAGAGAGAGAGAGAGGGAGAGAGAGAGAGAGAGAGAGAGAGCGTGTGTGTGTGAGAGAGAGAGAG
>PVIU01008203.1:0-85208 GCA_004026605.1 Ondatra zibethicus | reverse complement strand
ATTCCCACCAGCAGTGCAGAAGTGTTCCCTTTTCCCCACAACCTCTCCAGCATAAGTTGTCATCAGTGTTTTTGATCTTGGCCATTCTTACAGGTGTAAGATGGAATCTCAGAGTTGTTTTGATTTGCATTTCTCTGATGACTAAGGATGTTGAACATTTCCTTAAGTGTCTTTCAGCCATTTTAGATTCCTCTGTTGAAAGTTCTTTGTTTAGGTCTGTATTCCATTTTTTTTTATTGGATTATGTGATCTTTTGGTGTCCAATTTCTTGAGTTCTTTGTATATTTTGGAGATCAGACCTCTGTCTGATGTGGGGTTACTGAAGATCTTTCCCCATTCTGTATGCCATCATTTTTTCTTGTTGACCATGTCCTTTGCTATACAGAAGCTTTTCAGTTTCAGGAGGTCCCATTTATTAATTGTTTCTCTCAGTGTCTGTGCCGCTGGGGTTCTATTTAGGAAGTGGTTCCCTATGCCAATGCGTTCAAGTGTACTTCCCACTTTCTCTTCCATAAGGTTCAGTGTGGCTGGCTTTTATGTTGAGGTCTTTGATCCATTTGGACTTGAGTTTTGTGCATTCATTTTTTTTAAAACTATTTACTTCTTCTTCTTCTTCTTTTCTTTTTTGTTTTTTTTTTTCAAGACAGGGTTTCTCTGTAGCTTTGGAGCCTGTCCTGGAACTAGCTCTTGTAGACCAGGCTGGCCTCGAACTCACAGAGATCCATCTGCCTCTGCCTCCCAAATGTTGGAATTAAAGGCATGTGCCACCACTGCCCATGATTTACTTTATTTTCTACTGTCTATACTCTTTTTCTTCTCTCTCCCAAGCCTATGTCCATTTATTCAACATTGTGATCTGTTTACAGGTCTTTTCCATCTGAATCTGTCTTTATTGTGTATCTGTAATTCTTTACTGTCTGGGAGCACTTCTTAATATGCTAAGTGCTTCTTAAAAACTTAAGCTGCGGCAGTACTAGAGTATATATGGCACTTTCTGCTTGCTTAGCACAGTCCAACTTGGTAGAAGTCCATTCACTGCCTCTGCAAGCCGTGCACATTGCCCCAGTTCCAAGTATGCAGCCGGTCTATGTCAAGCCATTAAGAAGTTTGTAACATGCTGCTTACAAACCCCATTTAAATGCTTGGCCTCCTGAAAAAAGCCAGAGGTAGCACTGGCAGCATGTTCCAGAAAGCCAGCATTTCAAAATGGCGTGGCTTTTTTCTCCTACCACTGAGTCAGGAAAACCTCTCTTAAAGGAGCTGCGGCACACCACCAGCAAACAGGAAGAAGCTATGTTAAACTCTGTATTTTTGTGTCTAGAATTCCTTTTCAAGCCCTCTCAGATTTTAAGTGGATTTTAATCAACCACGTTGGCACCAATTTGTCAGGAGTCTGCTTGTTGGTTCCCAGCCACTCGGCCCCAAAATAATCACACAGAAACTATACTATTTAAATCACTGCTTGGCCCATTAGCTCTAGTTTTTTATTGGCTAACTCTTACATTTTAATTTAACTCATTTCTATTAATCTGTGTATCCCCACGTGGCTGTGGTTTACCAGCTAAAGTTCTGGAGTCTGTCTCTGGTGGGGTTACCAGGCTTCTCCCTGACTCTGCCTTCCTCCTCCCAGTATTCAGTTTAGCTTTCCCCACCTACCTCTATTCCCTGTGCAGGCCCAAGACAGTTTCTTTACCAATGGTATTCACAGCATACAGAGGGGAATCCCACATCAGAAATTGACATATTAACATTGTTGGGGCTTTCAATTTGTAGGTATGGATTATCTCATTATCTATTTCATTTTCTTTTAGTGTCTCTCAAAAATGTTTTGTTGTGGGCTGGAGAGATGGCTCAAAGGTTAAGAGTATCAACTGCTCTTCCATAGGACCTGGGCTTAATTCCCAGCACCCATATGGCAGCTCATAACTGTCTGTAACTCCAAGATCTGACACGTCACACAAACATACATGCAGGCAAAACACCAATGCACATAAAATAAAAATAAATGAGAGTTTTAAAAGGCAAGATTAAAACAAGCCAGGAAGTAGTGGTACATGCCTTTAATCCCAGCACTCTGGAGGCAGAGGCAGGTGGATCTCTGAGTTTGAGGCCAGCCTGGTTTACACAGTGACACAGGACAGCCAGGGCTACTCAGAGAAACCAAGTCTTAAAAAAATAAACAAACAAAGAATACTAAAAAGAAGTTTTGTCACGTTAAATTTATTTACGTATCTTATGGTTTTGATGATATTCCATGTGAAATGTCATTTTAAATTTTTATTTTTCAGGTTTTTTTGGTAGCTTATTAAAGTAAAACTGAGCTTTGAACACATGACCTTTGCATTCTGTGACTTTAAAAATTTCTCAGCAGTTGTTGGGTATATTCCTAAAGGTTTGCTAAAGAAACAGTAAAGTCTTGTGCAAATAGAAACAGTTTCATCACCTCATTTCCCTCCTTGCATTCTTCCTCAAAGTAAAACATCTAGTACCATGTTGGAAGAAGTAGGGAGAATGGACGTATTACCTGACTCTTAAATTAATGAGAAAATATCCAATATTTCACTATTAACTCAATACTAGCTATAAGTTTTGTTTTCTTATTTGTTTGATTGATTGTTTTTTGTAGATGTCATTCATCCTCTAGGAAAGAAAAAAATAATGGACTTGAAGATACAGTCATATGAACTATCAAAATTTAAACACAAAAATAGATTGAAATTAGGGCTGCGCATATAGCTCAGCTGGCAGAATGCTTATGTAGCATGCACAAGGCCCTTGGCCACATCCAAAGCACCACATAAACCCCGGCGATGTGATATAGACCTGTAATCTCAGCACTCAGCAGTAGAGGGAAGAAGGTCAGACATTCAAGGTCATCCACAGCTAACTAGCAACTTCAAGTCCAGCCTGAGATACTTGAGACTCTGGTCTCATAAGAAAGGAAAAGAAAAAGAGGGGCTGGAGAAATGTCTCAGTGGTTAAGAGCATTGAGTGCTCTTCTAGAGGACTGTGGTTCAATTCCCAGCATCCGCATGGCTGCTAACAACATTCTGTAACTCCAGTTCCATGGGATCTGACACTCTTCATCCTCTACCAGCACTGCATACACATGCACAGACATGCATGTAGCCAAAACATCTATACACATAAAATAAAAATAATAGTTTTTTTTAAAAGAAGGGAAAAAAAGAAAAGGAGCATTAAAAATTATGCTAGGGCTAGGGCCCGGTGGTGGTGACACATGCCTTTAATTCCAGCACTCGGATGGCAGAGGCAGGTGGATCTCTAAATTCAAGGTCAGCCTGGTCTACAGAGTGAGTTCCAGGAGAGCCAGAGCTACACAGAAAAACTCTGTCTCAAAAAACAAAACAAAACAACAAACAAAAATTAAGAGTGGCAGATGGAGAAATGGCTCAGCGTTTAAGAGCACTGACTGGTTGCTCTTGAAAAGGACCCGGATTTGTTTCCCAACTCCAGTTTAAGGAATTCCAATGGCCTTGTCTGGCCTCCTCTGGCTCCCAGCACTATTGTAGTGCACATACATATATGTGGGCAAACATTCATATACATGAAGTAAAAATAAACAAATCTTTTTTAAAATATCAGAGCATCAATGAAATGTTTGACAACTTCAAGTGGTTGAATTGTTGTAACTTAGGGTTTTGATGATATTATACATAAAATGTTATTTAAATATTTTTATGTTTTTTATTATTTTCTGGTATTGTATCAAAGTAAAGCTGAGTTTCCCTCATGAAAGGGAAGAAGAGGAAATTTCTTTTTGAAGAAAACAAAGCATTTTAAATTTGATGCAAATATATAAATATATCATAGAAACTCAACAACTTCCAAACACAAGCAACACAAAGAAAATGAGAATTTTCTACCTGGGAAAATACCTTTCATAATGTCAGGCAAGATGAACACATTCTTCAGCATCTGAAATTGCTGGAAGAATTCATCACCAGAGTATTTACAGTTCAAGAAATGTTCATGTTTCCTTCAGGCAGAAGGAAAATTATACCAGATGGAAGTCTGAATATATACAAATGAATGAAGCCAGAAATGCTGAGCAAAATTGGTTAATATAAGATCATTTATTTTTGCAGTGCTGAGGATGGAACCCATGGCTTTGTGTATACTAGGCAAGTGTTTTACCACTGAGCCACACCTGAATATCATAAGAATTTTCAAGATATCTTTTATTTGTGTAAATATCTTTAAAAAGTAGTTGTCTATCTAAACAAAAGTCATTACAATATATTTCAGGGTTCAAAACACATATAGTGAGCTGGAGAAATGGTTTGGCAGTTAAGAGTACTTGCTGCTGTTAAAGAGGACCAGAGAATCCAACACCTTCTTCTGGACTCTGTGGGCATGTGCAACTCAGGCATACACACATAAAATAAAAATAAATAAATCTTTATTAGCCAGGTGGTAGTGGCACACGCTTTTAATCCCAGCACTCAGGAGGCAGAAGCAAGCAGATCTCTGTGAGTTCAAGGACAGCCTGGTCTACAGAGCAAGTTCCAGGACAGGTTTCAAAGCTACAGAAAAACCCTGTCTTGAAGAACCAAAAGAAAATAAAATCTTTATTAAGAGGTAACTTCCTTTCTTTCCTTTCTTTTGTGTGTGTGTGTGCATGTGTGTATTCATGTGCATGAGCTGCTGGACACTGAACCCAGTTTTCAGACATTCTAAGCAAGTGTTCTATTAATGAGCTATATTCCCAGCCTCATCTTTTCCTTTTGCAAAACTGAAGCTTTATATCCATTAAACAATAGATCCCCATTCCTCCCTCCCCACATCCCACAGTAGCCAGTATTCTGCTATCTATCTCTATGAATTTGACGATACAAGTTACCTTGTTTAAGTATGATCATAATATTTGTCTTTTTGTCACTGGCTTATCTCACTTGGTATAAAGTCCCCAAGGTCATCCATGCTATAGCGTGTGTCAGAACTTCCTTAAACAAACAAACAAAACACACACAGAGAAATAGTATTCCATTGTATGGTCACAGCACATTTTCTTTAGATAGTTATGGATTTATAAGCACTTAGATTGCTTCTATCTTTAGTTTACTGTAATGCTTGGCATCATTACTATCATTACAGAAAATGTAAAAGGCACAAGAAACCAGACTAACCTATTATAATGGCAAAAATACAAAGGACTGCGTGAGGTGTGGCAAGGAAATAGAAAAAATGGGAACTCTCATACATTGTTAGTACAAGTGTCAATTAGAGCCAGGTGATGGTGGCACTGGCATTTAATCCAAGCATTTGGAAGGCTGACCATGAGTTCCAGGTCAGCATGGTCTACAGAGCAACTTCCAGGATAGGGTCCAAAGCTACAAAGAAACCCTGTCTCAGAAAACAAACGAACAAAAAAGATGTGTCAAATTAATAATCATGTTGTAAAGTATTTAGCAGTTGGTAAAGTGCTTGCTATATAAGCATGAGGATCCAAGTTTGTTCCTGGGGCCCATGTAAAAAACCAGGACATGAGTGGTACATGCTTTTAATTCCAGCACTCAGGAGGCAGAGGCCTGGTCTACATACCGAGTTCCAGGCCATCCAGCGATACAGAGTGAGACCTCATCAAGGCACAAAGCAAAACAAACCTGGGCATGGTGATACACATGTGTAATCCCATTGCTGGGGAGGCAGACGTTGGAGGATTTCCTATGGCTTGCTGGCTACCCTAGCTGAATTGGTGAGCTCCAGGTTCAGTGACACATCATGTCTCAAAAAGTAAGGTGCAGACTGATTGAGAAACACTCCACATTAATCTCTGACCTATATACACAGAAAAAAAAGTTAAACATGTGCCTATTTTATGATTCAGCCATTTTATTCCTATGAATTTAGCCATATGCAAAGAAATCATATACATTGTATGTGAATGTTTAGCACTGCTTTATTTTTATTATTTTTTTAGAGCCACTTTATTTAAAACAGCTCCAAACTGGGAACAACTGGAATGTCCATTAACAAATGAAGGATAGCCAAATTGTCATACAGCCATAGGAGGTAGAAAAACTATCAACAGACACAATAATATGAATTGTGAGCTATCGTGTGTGAAAGAAGCCAGCCAATAATCATTGGTACAGTTCTACAAAGCTCTAAACAATACATAATTCTTTTTCCGAGAGGAAGCAGATCAGTGACATGGATGTGGCAGGGCAAGCTTGTAATTCCAACACCTGGGAAGCTGAAGCCTGTGACCTGGAGGCCAGCCTAGGCTACATAGCAAGAGCCTGAGCCCTGGTTGCCTGGGGTGAAGGCGGGGTAGAGAGGACTGAAGAGGAATTTCCTAGGAGCAGTAGGAAATTTTTGAGGGTGCTAGATTTGTTCCGAGTTTTGATTGTGGTGATGCTGTAGTGGTATGCGTGTGTTGTATGTAAACATATATTTTAAATATGCACACATCCTTGTCCTAAGTAAAAGGACACCTTAGTAAAAACACACAGACTCCCAGAACCATCTTTATTGGCCTTTCCCTGAAACCGTGGCTCTTTCCTCTTACATAATCTTGCAAGCAGGGAAACAGAAATTTGTTGGCAGGATGTATCTTTTCAAGTTTTAAAAAAAAACCAAAACAAGTAATTGCTTTTCTAAGATGACTTCCTATTCACACACGGATTCCTGTACAGTAGAAAGGCCTACCAAGCCTGTACGCATCCTTTCTGTGTTATGATGACGTAAGTAAGATAAAGCAGCATTAGGGCCCTGTGCTTCTGGGAAAATGGAGTAAGTGTACTTTCCCCAGTACCACTAAGAACACCCAAAATGCCTAGTTTTAGATATAATATAAAACAAGGTGGAGAAGAGCAGAGCTATTGAGGACTACCGGACCTGGCTGTGTGTTTCCATACCTTCCAGACTGGCTCTGGAGAAGCCAGCACCCTAGAAAGAGCAGACACAAGACAGAAAACTGAAAAAAAAGAAAAAAAAGAAACAAAACTAAAACACACACCCTGCAAGAAAAATCTACTCTTTCTATCTAGACAGAAAACTCTGCACGATGATGGCTCTATTTCAGACAAACACTAAAGGGGGGGAAAAAAAATCCCCCAAAGCCTGTGTGGCCCCGCCCCTAAGCAGGAAAGGACCAAGACTAGTAACAGGCGATGTTCCCAAACACCCTCGCCTCAGGGAGGTATCAGGGAAGGCAGAGCCACAGCGCTGAGGCCTGCGAGGAGGTTAAGGCGACCCCCATTCCTGGGCTCAAGTGAAACAGCCCGGACTTTCCCCTCGACCGAGAAGTACCGAGCATCCCGCCCCCTCCGCTGACGTCACCCAGGCCCGAGCCTGAACTCTGACCCCGAGCAGCGGTGACGAGTTCCCCGCTCCCACCACTTTACTGGAGGCACTGTCGAGGCGCCGCAGAGCACCACGGCTGGTGGTTGGCGGCCGACGCCTAGGGTGCAGCCAGCATCGCATCCCGCCCCACCCGACCCCGCAGTCACACGCAGCCCAGGAGCGCAGGCGCAGGTGCAGGCGCGCGCGTGCGCACACGTCAGCAAACGCTGATTGCAGACTCTGGAACTTAACCCTTCCCTACCCTTAGCCCGGTACTTTGAGCAGCATCTGGGGAGACCTGCAAAAACAGAATATTTGACTAATATAACGTCAATTTAAAAAACTTCTTTCCATACTAAGAATCGGGGAGGTCTCATCTTGTTGGAAATGACAATTCACTAAGATGACAGAATTGTTAGAATTAACTGACAAGGATTTAAAAACAGCTGTTATAAAAAATGCATTGGCAAACAATAAGCATGCTTGTTTGAAATAAATGGGGAGGAAAGTCTCAAGAAAACTCAAATGTAATTTTTTGAACTGAAACAACAGCATATAGGTAAAAATAATTAGACTCAATAGCAGAATCTAAAGGGCTGGGGAGACAATCAGACTTGGAGATTAGAAGATAATTTACTCTATTTAAGCAAGGAGAGAAAATAAACTGGGAAAAAAAGAACAGACCTTCAGGGACATGGGAGATAATATTTTTAAAATCTAATTTTTTGATCATGAGAATTTCAGGAGAGAAAGAAGACGAAACCAAAATAGTAGTCAAAGAATTAATGCCTGAAATTTGGCAAAAAGACATAAAGTGACAGATTGAAAAACTTGAGGGAGCTGGGCAGTAGTGGCGCACATCTTTAATCCCAGCTCTAGGGAGGCAGAGGCAGGCAGATCTCTGTGAGTTCGAAGCCAGCCTGGTCTACAGATTGAGCTCCAGGACAGCCAGGCCTGTTACACAGAGAAACCCTGTCTCAAAAACAAACAGACAAACAAAGCAAACAAAAAAGAACCTGACGGAATTTTTTTTTGTTTGTTTCGAGACAGGGTTTCTCTGTGTAGCTCTGACTGGAACTTGCTCTGTAGACCACACTGGCCTTGAATTCACAGCGCTCTGCCAGCTTCTGTGTGGACCACTGCCTGGCACACCTGAGAAAAATTAAGCAGGATAAACAACAACAAAAATCTGTGGATTATCAGAGTCAAACTTCTGAAAATTAAGACAAAATAGCCTAAACACCCAGAGGAACATCTGTTCCCTGTAGAGGAAAAATATTAGAAAGCAAAGGCCATAGAAGATTGCCATGCCTTTCAAGTGCTGAAAAGAAATTTAGTCAGGCATGCTCGGTCTCATGTGTAATCCCACACTTGGCAGTCTGAGGCAGAAGGCTCTCAAGTAAGAAACCAACCTGGGCTACATAGTGAGACCCTGCATAAAAATAAGAACAAAATAGCATCTTACATAGATGCTATTCTTCAGGAATGATAGGGAAATCAAGATACATTCTCTTATAACAAAAACCAAAACCACAATATTGGAGAGAATTTGTTGCTGACATATAGATCCTAGTGAACTTCTGAAGAATATTTTTTATTTTTTATTTTTGGTTTTTTGAGACAGGGTTTCTCTGTGTTGTTTTGGAGCCTGTCCTGGAACTCACTCTGTAGACCAGGCTGGCCTCGAACTCACAGAGATCCGTCTGCCTCTGCCTCCCGAGTGCTGGGATTAAAGGTGTGCGCCACCACCGCCCGGCTGAAGAAAAATTTTTTGATGAAAAGAAGTTGGCAGGGCTCTGTGGTAGAGCACCTGCCCCACGCACCCGAGACCCTGGGTTTGATTTCCCAGAATAGCAAGTAATGACCATGATAATCTTGATAAACAGAAATGACAAGAGAAGTCTTAGTCTATCAGGAAGGAAAGATGACAGAGTAAAAGGGAGGGTAAATACAATAGACAGTTTTTCTTCTTGGCCTTTCTAAATCATGTTTGACAGCTAAAGCAATAATTATAGCACTGGCTTCTGTAGAGGAAATCTTTAACATAATTATATTATAAATGGAGGAAGGTTGAGTTCTAAAAAGAGGTAAGATTTCTACACTTCATTCAAACCGTTTCAATGGAGATTCCAGTAGACTAACCTGTGTATATATAATGTAATATTTAGACATTAAAAGTACCATGCAATGATATACCCAGCAGGGCACATTGACATGAATTTGTAGTCCCAGCTGCTCATGGAGCTGCACCAGGAAAATGACTTGAACCTGGGAGTTTAGGAGACGTGCATTTCTTGAGAGAAAGAGGTAGAGGGAACAAGAATGAGAACAAAAACAAGAGAAACATGCCAGGCATCGTTGTATGCACCTGTAATCCCCCCACTTGGGAAGTCGAGCCAGAAGGATCAGACCCACTTAAGGTCATCCTGGGCTACATCATGAGTTTAAGGCCAACTTGGGCTACACAAAATCCTACCTGAAACGGAACAAACAAATACAATATATCCAAAGAACACTATAGCTAAACCAACATGGAATTACAAAATATCTTCAACTAACACACGAGGAAGGCAGGTGTGAAAAAGCAAATGAGAGGGTGATGGAGGTGAGGGGGTCAGAGGTCACCCTTTTGTCAACTAGAACACAGTCTATCCTGTGCTGTGGTATGCATCAGAAATGTAGAAAGGAAGAAGAACCTGTCAGCCTCTTCCACAGAGGCTGTGTATTGGCCAATTGGTTCCCAGCAGGGCTGTTTACACTAGTACTCAAGGAAGGGCTCTTCTCCAATCCTCCTTCACAGCAGAAGGGGCTCCTTGCCAAGGCGTGGGCTCCTCTAACTTCAGCACCGTAAGGGATCCTGCCGGGGCAGCATGGCACTTCTGTTTTCTGATTACAAAAGCCCAAAGTACCACTGTGTATGTGTGACCTCCAGTGCTGGTAAAATGAAATGAAAATGGCTTTGAAAAGAGCCTGATACAACTTTGGCAAGGGATAGAGGCAAACTCAATACATTTGGAGCTCTGCCCTGGTCCAAATCAGGCAATCTTGGCAAGCTCTCCCTTTTAGATATAAAGACCCATTTTAGCAGGCATCTTTCTCTTTGAGCCACTCAGAAGAAAATGTGAACTGAACCCTGGAGGAGATGAACTGCCTGTTCATGCTATTGAGAACAGAGAATCTGATACTTCCTGCTAGGAAGGGAGTCCCAAATCTGGTAGAGACCACCTTCTATGACCTATTGGCCCTGTTTCTGGCTTCTCCAATCCTTGATCTCCCAGAAGAATACCTCTAAAGGCTTCCCATAAAGTTATTTATAATTTTTATACTTTAAAAAAAGGGAAAATAAGATGGCACTTGCTGCCAAGCCTGAAATCCTGAGTTGGATCTCCAAAACCCAGATGTTGGAAGGAGACAACTGTCTCTCTAACTTCCATATTCATGCCATGGCACATGTGCCCCACCCAAAATAAACAAATATAAAAAAGTTTTTTAAAAATAAGAAAAATAAAAGGTAGCTAGACAGGCTATTAGTACAACACAAGCCATTCATTATTCCAAATGCCATTTTAATCAGGTGGACATAAAAGCACCTCAATATGCCGGGCGGTGGTAACAAACACCTCTAATCCCAGCACTCGGGAGGCAGAGGCAGGTGGATCTCAGTGAATTCGAGGCCAGCCTGGTCTATAGAGCAAGTTTCAGGACAGCCAGGGCTACACAGAGAAACCCTGTCTCAAAAAAAAAAGCACCTCAATACTTCCAATAATGGCACTGTTACCTTCAAATATTAAAATCACTTTCAGAAAACAAAAAGAATACAACTGGGTGTGGTGGCTCACACCTATCTGTAGTCCTAGCACTCAGAGACAGAGGCAGGAGGACAAATTAGAGGCCAGCCTGATCTATATAGCAAGTTTCAGACCAGCGATCCTTATGTAAGGAGAGAGAGGCTGTCTCAAAACAAAAGTAAACCAATTCAAAAGAGTAATATAGCTAATCTCTCTCTATAGACACAATATAAAAATGATCAGAGCAGATTCATGGAAATTTGATATTTTTGCAATATAAAGCTTTGCAGTCCAGCTTTTCTAACATTTGTCTTGAGAATCGGGCCATTATTTTATAACTCTTCCTGTAGAAGCTTGACACCTTTATAGTAGATTTCATTTTAAGTATTTGGTGGTTTTTGTTGTCATTGAAAATGGTTTCTCTTGGAATTTCATTTCTTGATTATTTTTGATGGAGTATAAACACACAGTTGATTTTTTAAAAAATATTTATTTTATATGCACTGGTGTTTTGCCACGGGGTCAGGTCCCCTGGAACTGGAATTACGGACAGTTGTGAGCTGCCAAGTAGGTGCTAGAAATTGAACCGAGGTCCTCTGGAAGAGCAGTTAGTGCTCTTAACCATTGAACCATCTCTCCAGTACAGCTGATTTTGAATATTGATATTTTCCCCTTGGCCCGTGCCAACCTTTTGCATATGAGAGTTTCCACACAGGCTGTCATTACTTCCTTGCTAGTATTGTCAGTGATACATTCTTGCCCTGTCTGCTGGCTCAGAAATACATTCCAATGCTCACGAGCTTGTCTGATTTTGTTTTCAAAGCATTTGATGTTTTGGTTTTTTTTTCCACAACGCATGATACTTGCGGTGTCATCTGAAGGAAACCGATCTCTCATTTGGAGCTTTCGAAGAACAGTTTTTCTAATCATGAATGGATGTATCAGATGTTTTTAATGAATTTTATAAAAGTCATCATTTAAGGCTTTTATTCTGTTAATATGGTGAATAGCCTTTATCTTTATTTTCAAATTGTTCAGCAGTTCCATATTTCTGAAATAAACATATTCCTTCATATAAAAATAAAAGGCAGTTTTTGCCAGCTCCTTCCAGACTGTGTCGTGATGACTCATGGTGGCAACCCTCTAGAGCTTTGCATATTTTCGGTATTATGTGCTGGAATTTTGTGGAAAATGCCTTCTCTAAGAGCTAGTAACCTGAATCAGAAAAACCTTTAAGAGCTTTTCCAGGTTGTTTGCTGCATAAGTGCAGGTATGCCTGTCTGTTTAGTTTAAAATCAGATCCACGATTTTCCAGACTTTTCTTTCTTTCTTTCTTTCTTTCTTTCTTTCTTTCTTTCTTTCTTCCTTCCTTCCTTCCTTCCTTCCTTCCTTCCTTCCTTCCTTCCTTCCTCCCTCCCTCCCTCCCTTCCTTTCTTCCTTTCTTTTTCTTTTTGGTTTGTTTTCTGAGACAGGGTTTCTCTGTAAAACAGTCTTGGCTGTCCTGGAACTCACTCTGTGTACCAGGCTGGCCTTGAATTCATAGAGATCCACCTGCCTCCTGAGTGCGGGGAAAAAAGGCATGCACCACCACCATCCGGCAATCCAGCCTTTTCTTATGAATATAGTTATAATTTGTTTTCTCCTTCATTGCTACACACACATAAGGAATCACAGACACAAACACACATATAGTTTCTATAATCTATATGATGTCCTTTATTCCTGATATTGTTTCCTTCTTTGATTTTCTCCTTGATAAGTCTACCTGGAGGTTTATCCATTTTATTGATAGTTTTGAAGAACCAGCTTTAGATTTATTGATCTTTCTATTATTTGTCCATTTTCTATTTTTTATTATTGTGTGTATGTGATGTATGGGGAGGGCACACGCATGCCTTGGTTGTGAGTGGAGGCCAGAGGATAACCTTGCAAAGTTTGTCTTTCCCTTCCACCTTCCCATGGATTTCAGGGATTGAACTCAGGCCATCAGGCTTGTGTCAACAGTACCTTCATCCACTGAGTCATCTTGTCAGCTCCCATTTCCTAGTTTATTGCTGTCAGCTGCCATCCTTACCACTTCCTGGCTTCTAAACTCCAGATTTAGTATGTTCTTATTCTAGTTTTTTATGTATGTATATTTTTGAGATTATAATATAATTACATCACTTCCCCCTTCCCTTTTCTCTCTCCAATCACTCCATGTACTCCCCCATGCCCCGCTCTTCCAAACTCATAGCCTCCTTTTCTTTAATTGTTGTGTTTTATATATATATATGTATATGTATATTATTTGTGTTTTAATAAATAAAGCTTGCCTGAGGATCAGAGGGCAAAGCAGCCACACTAGTCAGCCATACAGGCCAGGGAATGGTGGCACACACCTTTAATCCCAGGACTAGGGAGACAGAGGCAGACGGATCTCTGTGAGTTCCTGGTCTACACAAGATTGAATCTGTCTAAAAGAGAAACAAAGTTCACACAAAAGTGATCCCAGCACTTGGGACCACAGGCCTTTAATCCCAGAACTAGGGAGGTGGAGACAGGAGTGATATGGCTGGACGGAGAGATTAAAATAAAGGGGAAGAGACAGGAACTCAGTGAAGTGTGGAGTCTGAGGATTCGTGGAGGCATGATATCTCCCCTTTGGTCTGAAGATTTGGTAGAGGTAAAAGGTCTCTTCAGTGGTTGGCTGCTTTGCTTTTCTAATCTTCAACTTGAACTACAATATCTGTCTCTGGGTTTTTATTACTTGTGCTATGTGTCTGTGTGTGTGTGCGTGCGCGCACAGGCACGTGCACGTGTATTTTTAAATATAGCCTGCCCAGTCTGTATATTGTCACTTGTATGTATGTTTCCAGTGTTGACCGTTTGGTATTGGATATGGTTGTGCTCTTTCTTCCCTGGGGAAGACTATTTCTCCCTCTCTCAGCATTTCTTAGTCGCCTGTAGCTCTTTGTATAGGGTTGAGGCCTCATGGGCTTTCCTGTGCCCCACAATTGGATTTGTATGTGCCATATGTGAGTACCGGTGTGCGCATCAGACGGGCATGTGTAGAGACTAGAGGTTGACATGAGAATGCCTTCATCAATCACTTCTCCACCTTGCCCATTCATATTAGTTGATTCATTGAAAGAAGTTCTCTCACTATGTAGCTCTGGCTAGCCTAGAACTCACTATGTAAACCAAGCTGACCCAAACTCCTTCTGCTAAGACTAAAGGCCTATGCATGCTTCTTTTTTGAGGCGGGCTCTCACTGAACCAGGAGCTCGCTGTTTGGGCTAACCAGGATGTCCAGTGAGCTTTCTGGATTTGTCTGTCTCTACTCATCATCCCTGATGTTGCAAACTGGTCGGTTCCAGCTTTGAAGGTTCTCAGTTGAGTGCTAGGGATCTGAACTTTGCCTTTATATGGTGCAGAAGCACTTTACCCCCTGAGCCATCTCCCCAATCCAACTCCCCTGTGTTTTTGAAGGCTATGTTTTCTGAGGAGAGAATTCTAAGAAGAGACATTTTGCTCTCTTTCAGCTAATTAAAAAGCTTCTTTTAATGCCTTTCACATAAAATTAAAGAAGTCTACAGTGATTCTTAGCTTTGGTCACCTGTACATAAAGCACCTTTCTTCCCATGATCCTTTTCAGGTTTTCTTAATCAGTAGTTTTCAGCAGCTGGACCTGGGTGTGTGTTGATGTGTTTTTCTTTGTGGTTTATGTTGTTAGACGTTGTGCGATTTAGATGGGTGGCTTTACGGGATTTTTAAAATCAAATTAGGAAAGTCTGTGTAATGTACATTATATTGGTAAATTGTCACGTGCTGTTTGTGCTCACTGAGAAGCTGGCTCTGAAGGTAAAGCATTTCCTACAGAAGTTCCTGTTGTTTATGGTATAAAAACTGCCTATAGTGGGCAGGAGAGGCCAGAAGCTCAGCCATGGGATGCACATCCATGGAGGGAAAGCTCAGTTGGGAACTCCAGGCCACTGTCTCAACTTTCCCAGTTAATTTATGCTAGATGTTGTAACCCCCCTTTTGATGATGTTATCTCTGTGTTGCTTGTAGTTCTCACTTGGAAGCCTCACCCAAGGGGGACATTCTACTTTGCCCAGAAATCTCTTTATCTGGAACTCTAGGTGACTGGTGAATGTTTTGAGTACCTAGGTTGACAATATCCTGGATCTATCAATAATCTGTCTGTCACGTGCTATTTATTCTTTTACTATGGCTTACTATATACTTAATAAACTTCCTCATTTGAAAGTAGCATGGGGCGGTGGTGATGCATGCCTTTAATCCCAGCACTTGGGAGGCAGAGGCAGGTGGATCTCTGTGGATCTGAGGCAAGCCCGGTCTACAGAGTGAGTTCCAGGACAGCCAGAGCCTGATCTGCAGAGAGTTCCAGGACAGCCAGAGCTGTTACACAGAGAAACCCTGTCTTGGAAAACCAAAAACAAATAAAAAACAAAACAAACAAACAAAAAACAGAAGTAGATACCACAGATCATTTTCTGAACCTTACAGAATACTTTGGGCCATTTATTTATTTATTTATTCGAGACAAGGTTTCGCTGTTTAACAACCCTAGCTGTCCTGGAACTCACCTTGTAGGCCAGACTGGCCTGGAAATCAGAGAAACCCGCCTGTCTCCCTGCTGGTTTAAAGGCCACCACTAAGCTTCTTTAGTTTTCTGTGACCAGCTTTTCTCCTCTCTTGGGATTCTAATCAGACATACACAAAACTTCTCTCTTTTTTTGGTTTTTCAAGACGTGGTTTCTCAGTAGTTATTGAGCCTGACCTGGAACTTGCTCTGTAAACTAGGCTGGCCTCGAACTCAGAGATCCATCTGCCTCTGCCTCCCAAGTGCTGGGATTAAAGGCATGCACCACCACCATCCAGCTACAGAAAACTTCTTGATACTGTCACTGTGTATTGTTTTTCCTCGTTATGCTTTATTTTAGATACTTTCTGTTTACAATCTCTGGCTGGGGAGGTGGTTCCATCAACAACATGCTTGTCATGCAAGTATGAGAACCCGAGATTGATCCCCAGCATGTAAAAGCTAGGCGTGGTGGCATGTGTCTGTAACCCCAGTGCTGGGAAGGTAGAGACCAGAAGATCTCTGGAGCTTGTTGGCTAGCCATTGTAACCAAATTGATGAACTCCAGGTGTAGTGAGAAACCCTGTCTCAAAAACAGAAATGGATGTTATTGCAAAAACAACCAAATGAGATTAATAGCAAATTAGGAGCCAGGTATTTGCTCTTAATCTCATCCAGAGATATTGCAAATTCAGGTATTATAGTTTTTAAAATTATTTATTTATTTATTATGTATACATTATTTTGTCTGCATGTCTGCCTGCAGGCCAGAAAGAGGGCACCAGACCTCATTATAGATGGTTGTGAGCCACCATGTGGTTGCTGGGAATTGAACTCAGAACCTTTGGAAGAGCAGGCAATGCTCTTAACCTCCGAGCCATCTCTCTAGCTCCCATATTATAGTTTTCTATTTAGAATTTCCATTTGGTTATTTTTGTGTAGCAACTATTCTTTTTTGAATGTGCTCATTTTCTTTTACTATACTTCCTCTTTTTTATTTCAACAAGAATATTTATAATGGCTGTTTTTTGCTTGATAAGTTGTGCCCTGTGGATATGAAGGCCAAGGGAAATTTCTGGAATTCCTAAAATCTTCCTATTATATTATATTCTTATTATATTAACCCACAGATTTTATTTCATAGGTCATTGCCCTGAACTACAGTGATGATGACACTCTGTCAATGTTCTATACTATCTATTTAATGACATATTCATAATCCAGTAAACTCATTGTTTGTTTTGGAGTGCCATTTGGTCTCATGTCCTAAGTACTAGTAGATGGAGTTACATAGTACAATGAAAACAAAACACAGACACATAACAGGTATCACATTTGGTCACATTATGGGTAAAACTAGAATTATTCATAACATCCATTTAACCAAATTTCACATTTGTTATATATGTAATAGCTGTCCAGGTTGTTTCCCTATAATTCATTAGTGTGGTTTTGAGAAGCTCTCTAAACTTGCCTGCCTGTCTAAATAACTCTGAAGTAAAAGATAAAACATTGTGCCAGAGGCAAATTAATGATTGGCCAATCTTTAGCTACAAGGATGAGGAAGTCATTTGGAATTGCACATTATAAAACATATACTAATGTTACTAAAAATATTTAAGCATGCTCACTCACAATGATTATTCTAAAATAATTATAGATTTTAAGTTTACTTATAATTTGATTGTCTGCTTTTATCAAAAAGAGTATAGTGATATTGTGATGGGTCTAGAGTCAAAGTTCTGGGTTCAAAACTGTGTTCCCGACACTCGTTAACTATGTAATTTCAGGCAAGCTGCGTAATCCGCCGAACTCATCCTAACCTCTCCAATGGGATCTAGCACTAGGGCCTAGGAATTTTTCAAAAGTGTATATTCTTGGTTCCAACTACCAAAATTAGAACTTCTGGGGCCAGGCCACACATGCCGGGCTTTCACAGTCCTGTCTTCTGATCAACACTTGAGTTTGAGTGTGTGTGGTATATGGCTGTATGCACATGTGTGCCAGGCATCTTCCTCTGTTGCTTTCCACCTTGTTTTGAAGCAAGCTTGAGAACCACTGCTCTAAGCCACAATCACGCCCTCTATGATCTGCTAGTCTCTCTTTGGTTTTTTTGGGACAGGGGTTTTCTGTGTAGCCCTAGCTGTCCTGGAACTCACTGTAGATAAGGCTGCCTTGAACTCAAAGAGATCCGCCTGCCTCTACCTCCCAAGTGCTGGGATTTCCACCAACCTGCTAATCTCTTAAAGTGTAAGTTGGCTAGTTTCTTGTTTGGTTGATTGGTTGTGGTGTGTTTTTGTTTGTTTGTCAACTTGACCCAAGCTAGAGTCATCTGGGAAGAGGAAATTTCAATTAGAAAAATGCCTCCAAACCGGGCGGTGGTGGTGCATGCCTTGAATCCCAGGACTCGGGAGGCAGAGGCAGGTGGATCTTTGTGAGTTTGAGGTCAGCCTGGTCTACGAGAGCTAGTTCCAGGACAGGCTCCAAAGCCACAGGAAAACCTGTAAAGAAAGAAGAAGAAGGAGAAGGAGAAGGAGGAGAAGGAGAAGGAGAAGGAGAAGGAGGAGAAGGAGAAGGAGAAGGAGAAGGAGAAGGAGAAGGAGAAGGAGAAGGAGAAGAAGAAGAAGAAGAAGAAGAAGAAGAAGAAGAAGAAGAAGAAGAAGAAGAAGAAGAAGAAGAAGAAGAAGAAGAAGAAGAAGAGAGGGGGAGGGAGGGAGGGAATAAAGAAAGAAAAGAAAAGAAAAGAAAAGAAAGAGAAAAATGCCTCCATCAGATTGGCCTGTACCCAAGTCTTGGGGGGGGGCATTTTCTTGATTAATGATTGATATGGGATGGTCCAGTCCAGTAAGGACAGTGCCATACCTGGGCAGTTGGTCCAGCCTTCTGTAAGAAAGCAGACTAAGCAAGCCAGTAAGCAGCATGACTCCATAAGCATTGCTTCATTTCCTGCTTCCAAGTTCCTGTCCTGCCTTCCAACAATGATGGATTGTAATAGAGGCTTAAAAGCCAAATAAATCCTTTCTTTTCCTAAGTTTGGTTTGTTCAGGTTTTTTTTTAATCACAGCAACAGAAACCTAACTAGAAAGAACTCTAACTAGAACAAGGTGAGTATAGCTGACTTACTTTCTTCTTCCTTCCCTTCTTTTCTTCCTCCCTCTTTCCTTTGAATAGTCACTTTTTGTTTGTTTTGTCTTTTATTTGTTTGTTTGTTTTTCCAGACAGGGTTTCTCTGTGTAGCCTTGATTGTACCAGAACTTGCTCTGTAGACTTGGCTGGCTTCTAACTCACAGAGATCCTTCTGTCTCTGCCTCCCGAGTGCTGGGTTTAAAGGAATATGCCACCACTGACTGGCTTGAATATTCGCTTTTAGAACATATGTGAGCCGGGTGGTGGTTGTGCACACCTTTAATCCCAGCACTTGGGAGGCAGAGGTAGGTGGATCTCTGTGAGTTCGAGGTCAGCCTGATCTACAGAGAGAGTATCAGGACAGCTAGGGCTGTTACACAGAGAAACCCTGTCTTGAAAAAACAAAACAAAACAAAAATGTATATGTGTATGTAAGTTTTATTTTTAATTAATTCTCTTGATTTAATTATTCTTTTGACCTATCTCATTCACTAGGCAGTGTTCTACTGCCTGGCCACATTCCTGGCCTTATATTTTTGATTCTTGACAGATACATAAGAACTGTATGTTTAATATTTTAGTAATACACAGTCAGTGTACAATCATCAGATTAAGGATTACTGGCTTCCTTACCTCAGATATTTAGTGTTTCATTATGTTGGGAACATTCAAAATCTTCTCTTTTAGTAAAATATTTTGAAATACACAACTGGTTACTGTCACAGCTATCCTACCCATCGTGATACAGAACACTAAAAATTCTTCCTCCTCAACAGCTGCACCCTTGTGCCTGTGTACCATCCTTTCTCTATGACTACTGTTCTTCATAGTTCCCAGTCTATAGCAACTGTGGTGACTATTCTTGGTGACCAACTTGACTACATCTGAAATTAACTAAAACCTAACTAGCTGGGTATGCCTATGAGATCTTTCTTTCTTTCTTTCTTGAGATCTTTCTTTCTTTCTTTCTTTCTTTCTTTCTTTCTTTCTTTCTTTCTTTCTTCTTCTCCTCCCCCCTCCTTGTTCTTTCTCTTCTGGTTTTTCGAGACAGAGTTTCTCTGTGTAACAGTCCTGGGACTTGCTTTGTAGACCAGGCTAGTCTCGAATTTACAGAGAGAGAGATGACCTGCCTCTGCCTCTCAAGTGCTGGGTTTAAAGGCGGGATTTTTTTTCTTAGTTAAATCATCTGAAGTGGGAAGACACACTTTTAATCCAGGTCTTTTGAGGTGGGACAATCCACCTGTAATCTGGGCCACACCTTCTGCTGGCAGCCTAAATAAGGACATGGAAGAGGAAGCTTGCTCCCTGCCTGCTCGCCCTCACTCCTGCTGGCAAGTCCATCCCTTCACTGGCATTAGAGCCTACTGCTTCAGGATTCCAGCACACACTGCAGACCAGCTGAGACATCCAGCCTCATGGACTGAACAGCTACTGGATTCTTGGACATTGTCTTGGTAGACAGCCGTTGTTGGACTAGCTGGACCACAGCAACCTGTAAGCTATTCTAATCAATTCTGTGTGTGTGTGTTCTGTTCCTCTAAAGAACCCTGACTAATACAGTAACCATTATTCTACCTACTTTTATGAGATCAGTTGGTATTGGAGCTGTAACTAAGTTTAAAATGCCTACTTAGCATGTCCAAGGTCCCGGGTTTACTTACTAACACAAAAACAAAACTGTAAAATCTGTGCATTTATTTCTTGGCAGTTGTCTTGTTGCTTAGATATTCTGTCCCAATTGAAACATTCATTCTTAGTGGGAGATTCATTAAGACTCAATAAATACATGGGATTTCTAGGGTTAGGATCCAAGCAGAACTCTCAGGTTTCAGAAAGTTCCTTAGAAGATTCACAAAACCCCTTCCTTAAGATTATACAAGCAGTAACAATTTCTGGTAAGGAGATATTCCATGGTCCAAGCTGCCTGCAAGTCCTGTAGGGAGCTCCAGGGATGTTTCTTTTGTGAGTTGCCACTGTGCTGGGGTAGGGTGTCTTAGTGACACAGCTGTCTCTGAATCACCCATACTCCTGTAAGTAATCCTATTAACATCACGGTTCACCAAGCTCCATTTCATTCATTTCATCTGCTTGTTGTTGGTGAATAAGTGTTTGTTCAGATTTCTCCAGGAAAAGTCATGCAGCCTCACACATACATGTGTGCATGTGTGTGTGTGTGTGTGTGTGTGAGAGAGAGAGAGAGAGAGAGAGAGAGAGAGAGAGAGAGAGAGAGAGAGGTGTATTTGGGTACATGTGCACACATGTGTGGAGGTCAGCGGTCAATTTCAGGTGTCTTCCACCTTCTACCTTACTGTTTTGAGGCAAGGCCTTTCACTGAAACTGGAGCTCCCCAGGCAGTGGTGGCGCACGCCTTTAATTCCAGCACTCAGGAGGTAGAGGCAGGTGGATCTCTGTGAGTTCAAGGCCAACCTGGTCTACAAAGTGAGTTCCAGGACAGCCAGGGCTACACAGAGAAACCCTGTCTCAAAAAAAAAAAAAAAAAAAAAGAAAGAAAGAAAGAAAGAAAGAAAGAAAGAAAGAAAGAAAGAAAGAAAAAGAAAAGAAAAAAGTAAAGAAACTGGAGCTCTGCCAATTGGTTAGGCAGGTTGGCCACTGAGTTCCTGGCTCATCTGCTTATTCCTCCCCAGCACTGAGATTACAGATGCATGTCACCATGCCCAATTTTTTGTTTCATTTGGATGCTGAGGATTGAATTCAGGTTCTCATAATTGTTCTACAAGCATTTTATTGACTAGCCATCTCCTCGGCCCCATACAACATCTGTAAAAGTAAAAATCTTTTTTTAATTAGTTTTATTTTTTGAGAATTTCAGACAGAAGCACTGTATTTTCATCACTCCCATCCTTTCTGCCTCTCCATCTCCTTCTATGTCCTGCATCTCGAATTCATGATCTCTCCTTTAATTACTATTATTATTACTACATACATGTGTGTGCATATATGTGTATGTATATATGAAACATATATGTGCTCACATGTATATATAACCTAAATACGTTTAGCTTTGCCCCTATGTTCATGTGTCCAAGGTGGACCACAACCTATGTGGGGGCTTATTCCTGGAAAAAACTGGTTCTCCTTCTTTCAGTAGCCCTTGACTATCTGTTACTCTTCATCTAGGGGTGGGACCATGTGCAATTTGTCCTCTCCACATTGGCTTGTTAACTAGCATTGCCGTTGTTATGGCCTTGTTTAAGCAGCCGTATGGTTGAAAGTTCATAGCTGCATTTTCCCTGCCATGTCTAGGGGGAAAAGTTGAAAATTTTTTTTTTGCCTGAGACAGGGTTTCTCTGTGTAGCTCTGGGTGTCCTGGAACTCACTCTGTAGACCAGGCTGGCCTCGAATTCACAGAGATCTGCCTGCCTCTGCCTCCTGAGTGCTGAGGTTAAAGGAGTGTGCCACCACTGCCTGATGAAGAGCTAAACTCTTAAATCAGGCATGGTAATGCATTTCTTAGACAAATTTGAGGAAGAAGATTCAAGAATTCCAGAACATCCTTGGTTACGTAATGGGAGTTCAGCCTGAGCTACATGAAGCCGCTTTCAAAACATAAAACAAAAACTTCAAAAGTTGAAATGTCAAGCCTCCCTTAAATGTCTATGAAGCCCATGAGTAACAATTAACAGATTACAAATATTCACACAAAAGTTCAAGCAGACTAAATTTTAGAGGAGGAGGCAGACCTTCCGATAAGAGATCCCCATAGGGATGGAGAGATGGCTCGGCGGTTGAGAGCATTGACTGTACTTCCACAGGACCCAGGTTGATTCCCAGAATTAGACACCCTCACACAAACATGCAGGCAAAAAACACCAATGCATATAAAAGAAAAAAAGATATGCCCATTACTTTTCTGTTTTTCTTTTACATGCTAGGGATCAAATCTTGGCTCCTGTGTGGGAAGCAAGCATTATCCTGCTGAGCTCCATCCCCAGCCCTGAGATAGAGGCTTTTAACAGTAGGCTTTCTCGGGCCTATGTCTGGTTTTAAGCAATGGAATGGGATAGGCTGAAAAGGGCTAAGCTGCCCTTTGCACCTTGTACTCTTGCTCTAGGTAGACTTCATTGCAGTAGGTGTGACTCCACCTGGAAGTCAGCATAGCAACAGTGCTCAGAAGTCTGCTGGGGCAAAACAAATAAAATGGTCAGCATGGAGGAGATGAAACATGGAAACAGAATGCTGGGGTTTCTTATTTAGAGGGCAGAAAATGGCCCCCAAGACTCCAGGGCCAGCTGAAGCCTTGAGCTTTGAGCACAGCAAAAGCCTGCTTCAGTAAGTAAAATGGAGAGACTATCAGACTCTGACTTCCACGTGGACACATGTACATACACATGTGTACCCATACAGATATGAACATGCATACACACATGCAAACACACACACAGGTCAAAAGAGTTCATGGTCGTCCTTGGCTACAAAGTGAGTTCAAGGCTAGCCTGGGCTACGTGAGACCCTGTCTCAAAACAAACAGACAAACAAACAAGTAAATAAATGTCAGTTTACAATATTGTTTTTCTTGTTGATAATTTATGCCGGATATATTTCCATGCTGCTATTCAGGTGTTCCCCACTTGCAATTATGATTACTTCATTACTGGACCATAACTTAGGTAGCTGGCCTCCCACTAAAGGACATTCAGTCCATTTCCAGTCTTTAGTGTTCTATGTTTTCTTGTAGATACATAAAATTTTGTAATATTTCCCTAAGGCAATTGGGTAGAATTGGTGAAAATGTTTGTGTGTTTATGAATTTGGTAATTTGGGGGTTATGTGGTATATATGTGTGTAAACGCATGTGTGCACAGGTTATACATGCGCAGAGGCCGGAGGAGGACAACGTATGCCCTCCTCTCTCTTCTTGACTTATTTCCTCGAAACAGGGTCTTTCATGGAACCCGGAACTTGAAATTTTTCAGCTAGGTGGCCCACAAGCCCCAGTGTTCCTCCTATCCCTTAGGCCTTCTTCTAGCATCAGAATTACATTTTCCTTTGGCCATGCCTGGCTTTTCACACAGATGCTTGAGATCTGAACTCAGGTCCTCGTGCCTGTACAGCAAGAGCTCATACACACCGAGCCGTCCCCCTGGCCCCATATTTTTGATAACTTTTATAAATTTAACCTCTGGAGCTTACCAATTTACACTCCCACAGGCAGATTTTTGAGAATATCTAACAAACAATTATTTTCAGTCTATATTTTGTGTGTGTCAGAAGGTTGTCTCTGTAACTGCAGGAAATTGGCTCATGGAAATGTTTCCTGCCAGCATAGGTTGCCAGGCCAGCTGAAGCTGGCCAGGGAGCTAGATCACATATCTCCTGAAGTTGTATGAAGCTGTTGCCTTTATTTATGGAAGCTCATTAAATAATCTTTATAGTTTGGAATATTATATTTCCTAAAATATATTTCCAGTATCCTATAAAGCAGAAATGTGATCTCTAACCCCATGATGATGTCCAAAATAAATACTCTGGTTTATAGCCTGTGAAGTGTTTGCCCACACATATTTTTACTGATGATAGATTGACCTGTTTTCTTGGGGGATGGTGCTGGGGATCGAGTCCAGGATTTTGTGCTGTTAATACATGCTTAACCACTGAACTACTATAGCTGTAGCCCCTGTGTGTATTTTGTTTTATGTTTTAAAGTATCTTACTTAGGGGATGGAGAGATGGCTCAGCATTTAGGAGTACATACTGATCTTGTAGAGGACCCAAGTTTAATTCCCAGAACATAGGTTGGGAAGCTCATAACAGTCTGTAACTCTTAATCCAGGAGGAATTTGTTGCCTCTGGCTTCCACACACACACACACACACTTTAAAACAACAAAATCAAAATTTTAAATCTTATTTTTATAAGTGTTATATAATATTTATTCATATATATATATATATATATATGGGGTGGGGCACATG
Source organism: Ondatra zibethicus (assembly GCA_004026605.1). Classification (NCBI taxonomy): domain Eukaryota; kingdom Metazoa; phylum Chordata; class Mammalia; order Rodentia; family Cricetidae; genus Ondatra; species Ondatra zibethicus. The sequence continues at coordinate 60,462 of PVIU01008203.1, read as the reverse complement.
AGTGTCACAACTTGTGGGACTGAAGTCTTTTTTTACCATGTGGGTTCTGGGGATCAAACTCACATGGTTAGGTTTGACAGCAAGCACTTTATCTACTGAGCCATTTCATGGGCTCCCTACATGTATTTTAAACATACCTTTCTCCAAATCAGAAATCTGGGACTAAAATGGCATGTTGAATTTGAAGAATATCGTCTTAGAAATGCTAGAAAAGTCTAAAGTGAGCAGGAACAAGAAATCATCTATCAGATGTGCGAGCATGTTCCCCCATGTCCGCAGGCTCAGTCCTGTGCTCCACAGCAGCTATTTTTCTAATATTGTTTGCAACTCTGAGTGGCCTTGAGTCCTAGCCCACGCATTCAAAATGAATGACAGTACTCTATTATCAGAGCTGATTCCTGCCTTACTCATTCTTGCAGAACCTCTTCACTGTCCAAGACAGTGCAAAATGCAGATAGAAGCAGCAGAGTTAGTGTTTAATCCTCCAGTGTGCTCCTTCGTATTAAGCTCTGTGAACCCTATCAGCAGAAGAGACCGAATAACAAACACATTCTGGCATAACTGAACATTACTGACAAACAGCTCCACGGTGCTTGAAGAAAAGGCATGACAAGAATCTTTCTATGGAATTTTTTACCCACCCATTTATTTAGCTTAGGTCACATGTCTGTCTTTGCAGATTGTGGAGAGAAACAGAATTTGCTTGTGCACTACAGGAGCCTAAAAGAGGTTTCTTTTTTCCTTTTTTGTAGAGTCTATGGTTACGAGACTGTTGAAAAGTCTCACAGCAGCAGATAGTGCTATTTATTCATTTGGAAAATAACCAGAGCCTATTTTTCATGAGTGCTTGGCCCCCCCAGATGTTTCTGAAAATGGATGGTTTAATATATCAGTCATGTAATCCTGGGACTGCACAAGACATATTGTTAAAAGTCTTTGCACCAGAATGTTCCACATCTGTATTTAATAATACTAGCATTCTAGACTGTCTTCCTTCATACCTTATATGCAGGTTGGCCTTATTTCTTTTTTTGCCAGTAGTTGGAGGTGGAGCCCAGGCTATTGAGCTCTGCTACCGACCTATATGTTCTTGTTTTTCCTCAGAGACAAGGTCTCACTATATACCATAGGATAAGCTTGAATTCACAGATTCACCCACTCTGCCTCCCAAGTGCTCGGGTTACAGGTGTGGGCCACACCACACCCAACACTTGATCTCATTTCATTTTGTTCCCCCCCCCCAATACCAAGTAGCCAATGACTCACTAGTACTGAGTTACATCCCCGGAGCAGGCCTGAGTTTTGCAGTGAAAATTAAGCATCTGTGTGTTCTCCTTAAAATGCAGACTCCACTGCAATGGAGACGGGTGGAGCTTGACAGTCCACACTTCTAACAGACTAGTGGTGATGGATACCTTGCTGTTCATCTGAGGGCCACATGTGAACCGCCCTATAACAGCCTCAACTCAAAGTGCAAAAGCAATAAGGAAAAAATATTTGATAAACTTGGTTGCACTCAAATAACCTATTGCATGCAGAAATGCCTGCAATAGGATCAAAAGAAATCACAAAATGGGAAAAATAGTTCCAGCTTGTATCATGGTTACTATCCCCAATACATGAGAAACTTTTGAAAATTGAAAAGGCTAGTAATCCTAGAAAATGATCGTGTAATAGAAGAAATAAGCTGAAGCAAAAGAAATGCAAATGGATCTGAGCCATGTAGAAAGTCTTCAATCTTATTCACAGCTAGAGAAATGCAAATTTAGGCTTCATTGAGACCTTCTCTCTCCTTCCAGGTTAGAAAACTTGAAAAGTTTCATGGCTTTTTCTGTTGGTATTTCTTTCTCTTAGGAATTTATTGCAAGGCTACATTATGAAAACATAAAAACACAAATCTACAGATTACAGCATTCAGCATAGATGTAAAAGACTGGAAATAAACTCCCTCCCTATTGTGGGCTCAGCCGAACAAATTCTGATACATCTATTCAATGGAATACCATTTAAGTATAAAGGGGGATAAAGACTATTTCTGTGTATCACTGTGAAATATTCTCTGGGCTAGAATGTTAAGCATGCACCAGAAAAGCAAAGCAGAAGAATAAAAGGAAGGAATTTACTACTTTAGTTAAGGAAGGGAGAACACATAAGGCAGACATGGTGGCACATTTTAATCCCAGCATTAAGGAAGTAGAGGCAGAGGATCTGTGGATTCAAGGTTATCCTAGGCTATACAGGGAGACCTTGTTGATCCCTCCCTCCCAAAAACCCATCACCAGCAACAAGAGCTTGGTATATAGGTTAGTGAGAACAGTAAGGCAAAAGTAATTTGTAGGGGAAAATGGGGAAAACTGGGGGTGGGGTAATTAATTGGGAGTGGAAAGTGTTGCAGTAGAATTGTTCGAAAATCAACAGAGGAGGGGAGAAGGGTGAAATAGCAGTAAGGATGTCTGAAGAAGTCAGGAGTCATTATATAAGTACCTAAAATTACATATCCATATAGTTTAAATGGAAATTTCCCACCTGGCATGGTAATGCGCCCTCCCCACTAGAGCCATAGGCTATCTAACAAAAACCCAACACCAGGCATGAGAAGCCCTTAGTAGTTGTTGGTCAGTGGAGTCCAAGAAAGTCCAATTATTATAAGGTATTGCTATTGCCCTTGATTGCCTTCCAGGCCTTGAAGGACCCAGAGGATCTGAGTTGGACCTGATTTGAGCACCTTCGGCCTGAGGACTAGCTTTCATGAAAACAAAAGGTGCCATGCAAGCTTCCAAGTGAGGGAAGCAACCAATAGCCCTATCCAGCTGTGACACATGAATGGCAATGGCCAATAGTAATGCTAAAGATTCAACAGCATCTGTCACTCATATCTTGAGCACAACCAATAGCTCTCTAATTGGAGTTAAGGTCCAGTCAACAATGAAAACCATGCCTGGCACTGGATACCCAGGGCCAGTGAGGTCATGGATCTTGAAGAATTTACAACGGGCACTTTAATCCAGCATTGCTCTTAACTGCCTTCCAAATACTCATCCTTACACCCACAGAGAAGTGACGCTGTCAGCCCGCATCTTTGCAACAGAAACCATTACAGAAAAACCACAGCCAATCAAAATGCAGAGAATGAGTGATTGTGTGGTGCCCAGCCCCAAGTGATACATCTACAACACAACCTGGATCCTGGAATTTTGGAGTATGAAAGAGCATCCTCCGGTGGAGATGATTTATGCTCATCTTGGACATCTTGGGCATCTGGTTCATAGTTTTAAAGAATTATGCAGGCAATATCGAACTCACTGCTAACTTTGTTCACTTAGTAGCAACTTTTAAAATCTGTTTATAACTCCCTCAGTCTAAGGCTCAGCAAACCTCCCTGACCAATGAGGGGGCAGGAGGATTGTGTAAGAGCCAGAGGAACTGTACATCTGCTGTGAGACTCTGTCTCCTAGAAGTGTCAGGGAAGCCAAACCCATGCAGTCTAAACAACATGGCTCCCTAAACCAGACCTGAACAAGGACAACACCAACAGATATGTTAACATGAAAGAGAAATATCAGAGGGCACCAACCCTACACAAAGCTATATGCAACTAAGGAATGCTGAGAGCTGCAGAGAATAGTCTCCCTAGGAAAGAGGCCCACATACATCAAGTGATCAGACCTGAAATCATACATACAAGTAACATTATAAGGACTAAGCAGGTGTGTGTGAAAGAAAATGAAATCAGAGGCCATGAATTTGAGAGAAAGCAAGGGGGGGTACATGGGAGGAGTTGGGGGGAGGAAAGGGGAAAATGATGCAAATATATTTTATTTCAGAAAATGTTTAATAAAAAACCTGCATAAGACCAGGTCCAGCATGGATGAGGGAGGTGCTCATGAGGCCACATCCCTCCCAGGGAAGCTATTGACAGTTAATGGTTCCTAGGGGAGAGGGAAGCTTTTCTTCAATGGAGTTGCCACTGGTGAATGGCTCAAGTGCTGAAAAATAACCTCCTCCCATGCTCATGCAAGCAATTCTAAATAAACTCTGGGTCACACACAAAAACCGGAAGCCAAGCAGAAAGAGACTAGTTTCAAAGAAGGACTCCAGCTTCATGGAGTGAGGGCCAAGAGAGGGTAATGGGGGGAACTTAACCAAATATATTATACACATGTATGAAACAGTCCAAAAATAAAGTGATAATAAAATGAAGCAAAAACTAGAAAACTGATTAAAGTGCAGTATTTAAAAGTCAAAAACAGGAGACTGGTGAGATGGCTCAGGGAATAAAGGGTCTTACTGCCAAGCCTGGTGACTGCAGTTTGAGTTTGAGTTTGAACCTATGTGGTAGAAGGAGAGAACTAACTTTCCCAAGTTGTAATCTGACTACCATACCTAGTCCATAAAACCCATGGAGGTATGAGCGCGCACACACACACACAAGTACACACGCTGATAAATGAATGTAATAAAAGAATTGAAAAATCAAAAGCAAAATGAAGCACATGGATTTTTGCAATGAGTTGTTGACTAGCCAAATAGAAAATATTTCAAGTAAACCTTTATCTTTCAAAAAATTATTTTATATTTTATGTGTATAGGTGTTTTGCCTGCATGTATGTCTGAATCATGTGCTTTTCTGGTTCCCATGCCTGGTGTCTGTGCCTGGTCCCCTAAGGGGACTAGAAGAGGGTATCGGATCCCATGGATGTAGAGTTATAGATGGTTGTAAGCTACCACATACGTGCTGAAAATTGAATCCAGGTCCTCTGGAAGAGCAGTCAGTGCTCTTAACCACTGAGCCATCTCTCCAGCCCCTCAAGTGAATTTTAAGAGATTTTTAACATAGGGGATCCTATGAATAGACATTACCAGGATGAATGATATTTTCTTTGTGTATGTGTGCTTGCATGTACATGTCCAAATGTGCATGGGGTTTTATGTGTTTGCATGTATGTGTATCCATGTCTAGAGGCCCCAACATGATGTTGGGTGTCTTTTCCATTGCTTTCAATTTTCTTTACTGAGGCAGTGTTTTTCAGCGAACTTGGAGCCTTCCAATTCTGGCTAGTCTAACAAGCCAACTTGCCCTGGGCTGGTTTCTGCCTCTACCTCTCCAGTGCTGGGATCATAGGCTGCCACCATGCCTGTCTAGCTACCACGTGAATTCTGGGGATCTGAACTCCGGTCCTTACACTTGCGGGGTAAGCACTTTACCCATCAAACCATCTCCCCAGACCTAAGATGTAGTTTTCTGAACCCTTCCGCACATGACTTTGGTATAATAAAATAGAAAATTCTGTGTAGAGAATTCTGAGGTATGAAGACTACAGGAACAGCAATGGTGAAGTCATCAAAGCTGAGAGCTAAACCAATCTCTTCTCTTTCTTTTTAAAAAAAGAATTAATTCATTTTTATGTGAATAGGTGTTTTGCCTGTATGCATGGCTATGTCTGGTGCCCTCAGAGGCCAGAAGAGGACTTCAGATCTTCTGGAGTTACAGATGACTATGATTCACTGTGTAGTTGCTGGGAATTGAACCTTGGTTCGCTTAACCACTGCCCATCTCTCTAGTCCCCAGCCTCTTTTCTTGTCAAGCATGATTTTTTACTTGTAAGAACCACTGACAGGCAAACTCTAATTATTCAGATACCAGTATTTGGCAGTCATTTTCTTGAAAATTAAGCGAGCCTGTCAGTTCAAGGAAAATAATTTGACAGTAGTTGTTGCTGATGATAAAATTCAAGCTTTCAAGAGAAAAATGCAATTTTAGAAATCTTGTATCCACTCCCATGAGTTTAATATCCTCTCAGTATTTAAAGACTGTTTCTGATGAGATGGGTGATGATATTTACAATGTGCTTTTCCAGAACTGGTATGGTTGCGTGTGGTGCCTCACAACTTTAATCTCAGCATTTGAGAGGCAGAGGCAGGTGGATCTCTGTGAGTTCTAGGACAAGCCAGTCTGGTTTATATAGAGAGTTCCAGGATAGCCAGGGCTACATAGGGAGCCCCTGAACTATCGCTTTTGAAATGACTCATGCATGATATTACAAAATTGTAGATGGATAAAAGATCTGTTCAAAGTACAAGATAAATTTTAATGGAGCAATATAAAAGTATCTCGGTGAGGTTTCAAGTTCCACACTGCAATTAACCTTTAACTCTCACTTCCTTCTGTAAAGAATGCCCACGATTGCCTGCAGGGGTTATTCAATGTTTCCCGAGCTGGGACTGTGGGGGCAAAGAAGAGCTTGTGCATTTCCAAGGCCATGGCTCCAAGCTGGAGAGATGGCTTAGTGATGGAGTGCCCTTGCTCTTACAGAAAACCTGGGTTCAGTTCTCAGCACTCACATGGTAGCTCACAACCATCTACAAATCCTGTTTCAGGAGATCCTCTTCTGGCCTCTATGGGCACAGACATACATGCAGGAAAACACTCATACATCTAAAATAAAATAAATACATCTTAAAAAAAAAGACCATGGCTCCCATCCCCAGCAGTGTAGGAGGATACAAATAAGTTTAAAGAATGCTCCTTTTCCCCCAACAATCTGCATATTCCTTAGATATTAATAGTAATGCTTCAACTAAAGCAATGGAACCAATAGACTGAGTATAAAGACGTGAGGATCCAGCCATCTTCTAAGCCACAAATGAAAGAGATTTATACACATGTACAGCCCCAACTTTTCTCCATGATTTTTTGTTTTGCTTTGGGGAATAACATAAACTATGTTACTCATGCTATAGTTATTATTTTTAATGCATGCTTTTGTTATTTAATTTGAGACAAGGTCTACATAGCCTAAACTGGCTTCAAATACTCTATCCTAGAATGGTCTTGAATTGCTGATCCTCCCTGAAGGCTGGGATTACAGGTATGGACCATCACATCTGGGTTTTTTTTTTTCAAGACAGGGTTTGTCTGTATAACCGCCCTGGATATCCAGGAACTCACTTTGTAGACCAGGCTGGCCTCAAACTCACAGTAACCTGCCTGCCTCTGCCTCCTAAGTACTGGAATTAAAGGTGTTCACCACTACCGCCCAGCAACGTCTGTTTTATGCAGTGCTGGGAATCAAATCAGGACCTAGTGCATCCTAAGCAAGCACTCTACTAACCAACATACACTCCCAGACTTTACTATTAATAATTTTTTTCAGATGGGGTTTTCCTATGTAACCCTGGCTGGATTGGAACGCTCTATGCAGTGCAGGCTGGCCTGGAGCTCACACAGCTGCTTGCTTCTGTCTCTTCCATTCTGTGATTAAAGACGTTTACCATCACACCCAGTATATCAAAGTAAACTATTAAGTTCTAAAATGTTGCACTTTCACCATTGAACATGGTAAATAATAGAGAAAACCAATGTAAATAAAGTTCTTTGTTAATGTAAGTATGATATGTTTGCCTTTCTGAAATATATGAAAGAATTGTGAGTTCAAAAGTTTGAGACCTTTGAATTTAATATCATTTTCCAAACGATTAACAAAGTCAAACATCTAGATGCATAGCTCCTAGGTGACAAAAATGGCAATCTCCTTTACCTCTTTTATTAGCTACTTTTCTCCCTGCTGTGACAGAATACTTGACAAAGGCAACTTCCGGACAGAAGGTTTGTTCCAGTTCGCAGTTGGAGGGTACAGTCTAACCTGACTGCAAAGGCTTGGCGGTGAGAGCGGCCCTAGCTGCGGAGGCAAGGGTGGGAAGAAGCGAGTCACCGTCCCGAACTTAGTCAAGGGACAGAGGTGAATGCTGGTGCTCAGCTCGTCATTGTATTCCTTCCAGAACCCTAGCCCATGGTGCTGTCCACGTTAGGGTGCTTCTTCCCTCCTCGGGTAAAGCTCTCCAGAAGTTCTCACAGACATGCCCAGAGGTGTGTCTTCTAGATGATACTCAATGCACTCAACAATAAAGACCAACCATTCCACTTTCTAATAGAATTTGGCAACCTCATTTGTGAAATGGTCTTCACAGCCAAAATATATAAATAAATAAAATAAAAAATTAAAAGCTTGTAGTTTACTGTGGGGTGGAGTGGTGCTGAAGACACTGTGGGGTGTGGTAAGCCAACTTGGCTGAATAGTAGGATGAACACCCATCTTTCTTTTTGCAAAGAAAACGAAAGGAGCAATCCATGGATTTCTGCTCCTATTGTTTAGAATGCTTGGCCTTGCTCTGCCATTGGGTGAACTCTTGGGCAGTTTTCAAGTCAGAGCTCAAATATTAGGTCCTCTGAGGAGCCTGTTCTGCCTTTTCCCAACAGAACCCACTTCTTTCTCTCTCTTGTTATCTACTGCCATTTCTGCCAGCTCTTTCCCTCCGGGCACCATGGCTCCTGTGTGTATATTCTCTCCTCCATGCTATCATGTTCCCCAAGGCTGAGCACCGTAGCTATGTAGGTGTTTGTTATGAATGAATGAATGAATGAGTGAGTGAGTGAGTGAGGGCAGTCACATCCAGAGTCCATGTGGATGCTTCTTGTTCTGTGCCTCAGTGACTCCACTACCTCTGATCATTTCCTCCCAGTCTCCCCCCATCTGCATTTTCAGATTCTTCACCATGTGACATGGATTGGGTCTAACTGTAGCACACAAGTTTAGTGATAAGCAAAACAGTTATCGTGGGCCCACTTTGTGGTACAGGAGGCTTGGGATTCTTCCTAGGTAGTTTTTTGTTGTTTGTTTGTTTGTTTGTTTGTTTGTCAAATTGACAAAAGCTCAGGTCATCTGGGAAGGGAAACTTCAATTAAGAAAATGTCTCCATAGGAAAGTCTGTTGGGGCATTTTTTTTGATTAATGTGGGAGGGTCCAGCCCAATATGGATGGTACCAACCCTGGGCATGTGGTCTTGGGGTGTAAAAGAAAGCAAACTGAGCAAGCTGGAAGGCACAGGGAGTAAGCAGCATTCTCCCACAGTCTGCTTCGGTTTCTGCCTCCAGATTCCTGCCCTGCCCCTTCCTCCATGATGCGCTGTTCGTGGAAGTGGAAGCCAAAGAAACACTTTCCTTTCCTAAGTGGTTATTACTCTGGATGTTTTATCACAGCGATACAAAGCAAACTAAGACAGGGGGTTAGGCAGCCAGGGGGTCCTGATGCTCATCAAGACTAATTCCGGCTATGGTAGTTGCCCTGAAGAAAAGAAGTGAGATCTTGTGGTAGGGAGTCAGGATATATGTGGGAGTGAGAGTGGCCAGTACTTTTAGCTCCATGGTCAAGAAATAGGTGACATGTAAGCTGCCTTTCAAAGGAGCCTGGAGAACATGGCTGTCTATGGAAGACAAGCTGGAAAGTTCTTCCAAATTCTCACTTTGGGGCTTGGGAAACAGGAAGTGCAAAGGACCTGGGGCTGGGAAGAGTTTGGTTGCGCCAGAAGGGCTAAGGTGACTGGAGAATAGTACAGATGAGAAGGAAGTGTAGATTGTGGAGGTGCAGGAATGCACCAGGCCCTGGAGGCCAGCTCTTCAGATTTCTCTGGAAATCTGGGTTTCAAGCAGGTAAATGCCATGGTCTGGGTCAGGTTGTCTGCATGCTGCCTGGATGAAGGGTGGCTGATCAGGTGGGCAAGGATGGAGCAAGTAAAGCACCCAGGAGGCTCCTAACACAAGTCCAGTAAGATGCCAGAGACAGCAGACGTGATCTGCAAGGTGCCCAGACTTGTTGGGGGAACTGAATGCGAGTACATGGCCACGTAGTGCCCAGAGTGCGGTACTCTTGTAGCTCTACATAATCCAGGGCGCTGTACTCTTGCAGCCCTGGGCTACAAACCTGGAATTCACATGTTTCAGGAGATCCAACGGATGCACCCCAAGGAGCCCATTACTCCCTGAAAAGGTATGTACAGTGGTGTCTAACCTTTGTCCTAGCAGGGGTGGCAATATGGGGGTCACAGTTTCTATGGGTTCTCAAAGGTGATGGAAACAGAAAGATTGAAGGTTACTAAAGCAGGGTATGGGGCAGAGTTTTCCTTTGGAAACTTTGACAATAATGAAAACAAAGAAGCCCTGTCTTACAAAGCTTGCAAACCTTTTTACATTTTGTAGCTCAGGGTCAGTTTTCTCAAAGATCTCTGACCATTCCTGCATGATTGGATGGCCCCCTGTGCCATCCCCAGTGCTCCCCCATGGTGCTGTGAACTCTTTGTTTCAATTTCCTTCCAGGATGGACCTTCCGGTATTGAGCTTCATCTTGTGAAGTTTAGAAATAGGAAGTATATTTGCATCACTTTATATGTGTTTGGTTGATTTTGTTGCTGTTGTTTTGAGATTGTATGTATCCCTAGCTGGCCCCATCAAGGAACTTGATATATAGACCACTGAAGGCCTCCAACTCACAGAAATCCTCCTGCTTCTGCCTCCCAAGTGCTAGGATCAAAGGCCTGCTCCATCACATGATGCCACTGTTTTTTTTTAAGATTTGTTTTTATTATATTTTTATTGATTGTGCGTGTGTGTGTATGTGTGTATGTGTGTGTGTGTGTGTGTGGTGTCTCTGTCATTCAGGATGGCTTCAAGTGCCTGGTTTCAAGTGATTCAATGTCACCTTTCTGAGTAGCTGGGACTCCAGATACATTCCACTGTGTTCTGGCTCTAGAGTACATTTACTTATCGGTTTTTTGAGACAAGGACTTCTGTAATCCAGGCTGTCCTTGAGCCCCTGATCCTTCTGGTTCCACCTCCCAAGTGCTAAAATAGGTATTTAAAGTAAGTGCTGGGTGGGACTGAATAGGTGGATTATCTATCAGTTAAGAGTTTGCACTGGGCTCTCTCCCAGATTATTTTTTGTTTTGTTTTGTTTTTGTTTTTCAAGACAGGGTTTCTCTGTAGCTTTGGAGCCTGTCCTGGAACTTTCTCTGTAGACCAGGCTGGCCTCGAACTCAGAGATCCACCTGCCTCTGTCTCCCAAGTGCTGGGATTAAAGGCGTGCACCACCATCGCTCAGATTCTCTCAGATTCTTGGCACCCACATGGCACTTCACAAAGATCTGTAACTCCAGTTCCAGGAGGATCCATGGTTTCTGGACTGCTTAGGTACCCACACACATTTACATACCACACAGACACACATACACATAGTAAAAACAAGATAAATAAAATCTAAAGAGAAAAAAGTAAATACCTTAAACTTGTTGCACTTCAAATTCTTCTGTGTTAATGGGGAGATGGGGTTAAGACTGAAATTTGGGAATAGAGTGCTTCCCTTGTGCATATGGGTGATATGTTTTAGGCCCTGGGTTTCACCCTACCACTTCAAAGAAAACAATACAACTACTCTCTACTCATGGTTTGGTTGACTTATTTGTTACTTTTAAATTTACACTATTTTCATCATTTGTTATTATTGTGTATGTGTATGGGTTATTTGTAGGTGTGCCATGGCTCATGTGTGAAAGTCAGAGGACAACTTTGTGGATGAATTCTGGGGACTGAACTTGGGTTTGTCAGGCATGCACAGAATAAGCTCCTTTTCCTGTTTTGCTGGTTCTCTTCTTTCTTCCTTCCATCCTTTCTTTCTTTCTTTCTTTCTTTCTTTCTTTCTTTCTTTCTTTCTTTCTTTCTTTCTTTCTTTCTCAACATTATCTCGCTGTGTAACTCTTAGCCAGGGCTAGTCTGGAATTCACTAAGTAGTCCAGGCTGGCCTTGAACTGATCTACTATTTACCTCCAGCTTTTCCTTCTGTTTAAGTTAAAGGCTTACAATTCCAAGTATTGGAACCAAGTAGGTTGATTGATATTTAAATAAATGTTGTGTTAAAACACTTCTCCCTGGTCTGCACAAAAGTAAGCCCACCCCTCCATTCTTGGCACTGTGGGAGAGTAGTACAAAATTGCATAGCTCAGCTCTCTCCATCCATCAGTCAGAGGTCACATTTGAATGCAAGCCTCCGAGAGGACTGACCCTCTACAGAAAGCCCTTTGTTACGTGGAGTACTTTTGTCCCCAGTTGGCTAGAATCATCCCCAAGGCCAGGTAGCTTGCTCCTTCCTTCCTTCCTTTCTTTCTGTTTGCTTTTGAGACAGGATCTCACTATGTAGCCTGGGTGGCCTGTAACTCTCTATGTAGACCAGGCTGGCTTGGAACTCACAGGGGTCTGCCTGCCTCTACCTCCTGAGTGTTGGGATTAAAGGTGTATGTCAGCACTTGGCAGGCGGCTCTTTCATATTAGGGTTCCTCAATGATGTCCCCTGACTCTGTTAGTGACTTTGTAGTATTGTTGGCTCAAGTCTACCACTGGAAGAGCAGCCAGTGCTCTTAACTGCTGAACCATCTCTTTAGCACCAGGGACCCCTTCTTGATGAGCTCGTTTTTCAAGTTCTCGGTGTTAGGTGGCTACTTCCTTACAAGAACTTCAGGAAACCGCCAAGTGAATTATTGTTTGTTTGTCTTGCTTTGAGACAGGGTCTCACGTAACTAGGCTTGCCTCAAACTTGCTATGTAGCTGAGATTGACTTTGAACTCTGAGCCTCCTACGATCCCAAGTGCTGGGAACGCAGACATGAACCGCTGTACTCTGCTTTGCTATGCTGTCTAGATTCATAAAAAAGACAGTATGGGGTGGGGACAACTGGAGAGATGGCTCAGCAGTTAAGAGTGTTCACTGCTCTTGCAGAGGACCTGGGTTTGGTTCCCAGAATCCACGTGGCAGTTCGTAACCATCTGTAACTCCTGTTCCTGTGTACCCAGCACCTCTCTTCTGACCTTCTCTGGCTCCTGCATGCACATGGCGCGCATATACTCAGGCACATGCACCCTAAAATAAGTAAATGTTTAAAAAAAAACAGAAGAAAGTATCTAGGCATGGTGGTGCACATTTTTAATCCTAGCACACGGGAAGCAGAGGCAGGTAGATCTCTGTGGGTTCGAGGTCGGCCTGGTCTATATAGTGAGACCCTATTTCAAGCAGCCAAACATACCAAAAGTACTATGTGAATGCAAAGCATTTCTTACTGTGATTACGTGACTAAAGCCTAGTGGGTGAGAAAATGCCTGTGGCTCAGTTGGCGAAGTGCTCGCCTAGCCTGTAGTGTGATGGATTCAGTAAAATGCTGCAGGGTCCCTGCTCTGGGTTCTGTCCCCAGCACTGCATAAACCCAGTGTGGCACCACACAGCTGTCTGTAATACAAGCATTCAAAGGTGGAGACAGGAGGATAAGGAGTTTGAGGCCATCCTTGGCAACAGGAGACTTTGAGAGCAACCTGGGAAACACGAGATAGTGTCTTAAGAGCAAGGCCAAGCAAAGCAAACCCAAAACAAAACAAGAACCCTGCAGGCAAACCAGCTACTGTTCACCTCCAGCTTTTCCTTCTGTTTAAGTTCATGGCTTACAATTCCAAAACACAATACAATTATGGAGGATCCAAGCAAAGAATCTTTTAAGAGTGTGGATTTCAGGCAAAGGTCTTCGGTGGCAGCCTCTTTGCTCTCACAAGGCCTGAAGAAATGAAGAGCTATGTTTTCTTTCTGTTAGTTTTTTTTTTGAAACAGGTTTTGTTGTATAGCTTAGGATGGCCTTGAACTCCTGATCCTCCTGCTTCAGCCTTCCAGTTGCTAACAGGCCCACACACTGGGGTCAGGACTAATCTGGTCAGCTGTGGCCCCACAGTCTCATTCAGGACACCAGCTGCTGTGTTTTGGTTACTGGCACACTGGATATACCAAACGGTGAAGATGTCTGGGATATAAGGACTATCTTCTTGGTTTGTGCATTGTACGAACTTTGAACAACTAAGATGTACGTCAGTCTTTTTTTCATTTCTGGTCTGTTTTTCCCTCAAGCAACCTGACTCACTCTTAGAGCTTGTGACTCAAGACAACCCACGCCCTTGAGCGCTGGTTCCAGACTGTAATTACTTTTGGTGGCCTTGCACCTTACCTGGGGTAGCAGATTCTGTGAGCTGGACACTCAGGCATCTCGGCGAAATGTCAGTGTGTTTGTGATGACGTCTCTTAACTAAATCTCACCCACCTCTTCTTGCAACTTCCTTCCTGGGTTTTTTTTTTTTTTTTTTGAGGCAGGGTTTCTGTGTAATAGCCCTAGCTGTCCTGAAACTAACTCACAGAGATCCGCCTGCCTTTGCCCCCTGAGTGCTAGGGTTAAAGGCATGTGTCACTGCTGCCTGGCTTCTTCCTGTCTGCATTAATAAATGTTCCCACTAGTTCTGACTGTGTGCGTGTGTGTGTGTGCGTGCGTGTGTGTGTGTGTGTGTGTGTGCGCGTGCGCACGGGTGTATACTTGCATGTGTCTGTCTGTGACTATGGTGGTAAATATCTGAATATCTTCCTCTCTCTTTCTCAACCTTGTTTTTTGAGACAGGGTCTCTCACTGAACTGGGAGCTTGACAATTAGATTAGGCTGGCTGGCCAGTGAGCCCTAGGAATCCTCCTGCCTCTGCTTCCCCAGCGCTAGGATTACAAATAAAGAGCCATGCTTGGCTTTTCACGTGGGTGTTGGAGATCTGAACTCAGGTATTCGTCCTTGCTTGGCAGTCCTGTTGTTTTATCAGCTGAGCCATCTCCCCAGCCCCTGGTTCTAGCTTTCCTAGGACAAGTTCTCTACTATAGTTTGGATCTAGAGTGGCCCCCAAAGGCCCATGCATCAAAGGCTTATTCTCCAGCCTGTGATACTCCCTTGAGAGCAACGGGACCTTTCTCAGCCTAGATATGCATGACCTAGGGACTTAGGGTGCTAAACACTCAATGTTTACCAAACATCAACCTGAGACAATGGCTCTTCAATTCATTGTCTCACGTTGGTCATGATTAAAGATGTGGTTATTCATGGGCAAATCAAAGCAAAAGAAAGCTCCTTTTCAGGAGCTAAGAGAGCTGGAAGAAAGTTCCAAGAGTGTTGGGAGGAGTCCCAAGGTGGAAAACCCATGCAGTTTCTGTAGAGCTCGCACCTGAGTGGGTTGCTGCTGGGACGCTTGCCTGGGGATTTTCATAGGAGTTATGGCAGAAACTGTACAAAGATCAAGGTAGTTTATAGGGAGATCGGTTAATTCTCTAAGCCAATGGAGGACCCGCACATTCTGTGTATGTCTCCCTGGCCCAGCCAAGAAGATGTTACACATTGTACACGTACTGCTTGCACAGTTAGGGAGTGGCTGAAGCCTCCCCCGCCTGACTTCTACTTTGTTAGCTATTGACCTTGGCTTGGCTGCTGACCTTTAGTCCTGGCTGGCATTGCAATTCTCTGACCA
Organism: Ondatra zibethicus; assembly: GCA_004026605.1. Classification (NCBI taxonomy): domain Eukaryota; kingdom Metazoa; phylum Chordata; class Mammalia; order Rodentia; family Cricetidae; genus Ondatra; species Ondatra zibethicus. The sequence continues at coordinate 45,273 of PVIU01008203.1, read as the reverse complement.
CACAGGTGTTGCTTCTGTTAGCCCTTGGCTGGATCTGCTAGCTGTTCCTTAGACTGGGCTGTCTTGGTTCTCATGGATACATGGCCATCTTGTAGTTTGACCCGGGTGGGAATTAACTCCTGTCATATCTACCAAGATATAGCTGCAGTTTTCCTTGGTTAGCTCTTAACTTGCTGTCTACAGGCCCCCTAGTTTGGGATATATGGGAGTATTTTAAAAGCTGTTCTTACCATAATTAAGTCTGTTACAATCAGCTGCATGTGGTTCTCGGGCATCGGGGATATAGGGAGCTGGAGTCAGGTAGAGTCTGCCGACGCTGACTATATTTCTTATAGCCCTTTCCTTCTTCTTCAAGCCCTCTTATTTCATCTCCCCAATGTTCCTGACCTGGCCAGTTTAACCCGAGTATTCCTTTTAACTGTCCATTCACATAGCAGAGCCTGTAAGAAGTAGCACCCAATGGGAGAAAGGTCACTGAGAGGATGACCTTGAAGGAAATTTTGGGATGGTGGTCTCTCTTTCTCTTTTTTGAGATAAACAGGCTTCCTCTATCACCCCAGGCCCAAAGTAACAGGACCAAGCAACCATAAATTGACACTATAACAGACTGGTCCAAAATAAACTTTCCTCTTCCTAAGTTGATTCTCTCTGATATTTTGCCATAGAAATAAGACACTGACTAATATATTCTTCTTTTTCTTCTCAAATATCATTTTCCTTCCCACCCTCCCTTCCTTCCCTTCCTTCCTTCCCTGTCTGTCTTTTTTTTAAGATAGGATTTTGCTATGTAGCCCAGGCTAGCCTCCTATGTACTGGGATTTCAACTAGCATTCTTGACAGTGTGTTTGCACTCTATTGCCCAATAGCCTTTTAGTCCATATATTTGTTATCTTTTGTTCTGTGACTTTTCCTGGGGCAATGTGAACAAACATCTATTCAGTCTAGATAGTGTGGACAGACAACAGACCCAGGAAATGATTCGGTCTAGCTTAGTGATTAAGTTTTATTAGGGTAACTTACAGAAGCAAGGGTGACTTGGGGGCAGCTGTGTCACCAAAAACCCCACCACATTATGGGTGATGACTCATAAAAGCTAGAGTCCACCCTGCACAACTTACAGATAACACTACCAAAAATTGTTGATTGCTTCTAGAATCTGGGGGTACAGGCTTATGATTCTTAGAACTTTCTAAGTTTCCTTAGCCTTGTAAGTTTCTTTAGCTTCCTGGGTCATATAAGTCTGCCTCCTCTGTCCAAGAGAAAATGTTTCAATCAGAGGAAATAGGTACAAAAAATGATTCACAAAGTGTTTAACCTGCAGTGTGGGTAAATCAAGTTACCTCTTGTCTAAGGCTGCAGAATTTGCCCTAAATAAATTCTGAAGTGTTATACACACACAGGACTTGTGAGTCCCCCTGATCTACTTAGTTTTTTGTTTTTGTTTTTTGTCAACTTGACACAAACTGGGGTCCTTAAGGAAGAAGAAATCTCAATTGAGAAAATTCCTCCATCAGATTGGCCTGTAGGCCAATCTACGGGGCATTTTCTTGATTAGTGATGGGGGAAGGTCCAGGCCCTGCCCATTGTGGGTGGTGCCATTTCTGAGCAGGTGGACCTGGGATGGACAAAGTAAGCCCTGGCGAGTAAGCCAGTAAGTAGCATTCCTCCGTGGCCTCTGCTTCAGTTTCTGCCTCCAGGTTCCTGCCCTGAGTGCCCTTGGTGAGGGACTGTAATAAACTCCTTCCTTCCCAAATGACTTTTGGTCATGGTGTTTATTATAGCAATGGAAAGCAAACCAGGACACCTACTTAAAGCTACTATTTTTTCCATTCATATTTCTCCCACATCAGCACAATTTAACACTTTCTGGCTGCCTTCTAGGGACTACTTGATTTAACCAAGTTGTACCAGACAAAACTACAAGAGAAGCTCAGCTGTTTTCTTTAATTGATACCCAACGGTAGCCCCTTCCTCTCTTAATACAATTGCCTTTCATTAAAGCCTGCTGCTGGTCCTCCTCCAGTTCTGTTATTCTATGGTCATTCTCACCATAACAAACAAACAACAACAACAAAAACAAACCATACCACCAAACTGGACTCATGGCAATGGTGAAAATGTCTTTGAGCAGAAATCAGGTAGCCAACTAGAATTGCCTGCATAGTCACTATCAACTTTGCTGACAGATATGTTTAGCCAGAGAATGCTAGAATGATCCAGAAACATAAGGACATAAATAAACAGAGTGCAGAAACCACCATTATCCTTTGGTGTCGCCCTAAAATCACTCCTAAACAGGGTCAGGGACTCAGCTGGACCCTAAGGATGTCAAATCACCTATTTCAGCACTATTAATTTAGAGTCAGCAATGAGGTTAGCAATACACTGCCTCTGCCTTTCTGTGTATGCACATGTGTGTACATAGAGGACAAACGATAAACTCCATGTTGTTCCTCAGGGGTCAGCCACCTTATTTTTTGAGACAGGGTCTTTTGTTTCATCTAGAACTCTCCAATTAGGCTAGACTGGCTGACTAGTGACACCCTTTGTCTCTGCCTCCCCAGCACTGGGATTAGCATGCCCACCACACCTGACTTTTTCACAGGGTTGCTTGGCTCAAACTCAGGTCTTCATGCTTGCACAATACACTCTTTAGGGACTAAGCTGCCTTCTCAGACCCTTCTTTTGCTTTTAGGTGCTGGAGACTGAAATCAGGCACCATGATTGTTGGAGCCTCAGCTCCTTCTCCTAAACTGCCTTTAAAATGGGGGGAGGCTAATTTTTATTTCTTGAATAATGTGTATGCTCATGCATCTGTGTGAGCATATGTTGTATTTGTATAGGTACTCAAAGAGGCCAAAAGGGTGTCAGATCCCCTAGAACTGGAATTTGCAGGCAGTTGTGAGCCACCAAGCTTGGATACTGGGAACCAAACTGGAGTCCCCTGCAAGAGCAGGATATATTCTTACTGGCTGAGCATCTATCCATCCTCTAAGCTGCCTTTGTAAAGAAAATACATTGTCTTAATAAACTTCGTATACACTAGGTGATGGTGGCCCATGTTGTTTTTTTATTGTTTTTATTGAGCTATATATTTTTCTCTACTCTTATCCCTTCCTCTCCCCTCCCCTTTAACCCTCTCCCATGGTCCCCATGCTCCCAATTTACTCAGGGGATCTTGTCTTTTTTTACTTCCCATGTAGATTAGATCCATGTATGTCTCTCTTAGGGTCCTCATTGTTGTCTAGGTTCTCTGAGATTGTGATTTGTAGGCTGGTTTTCTTTTCTTTATGTCTAAAAGCCACTTATGAGTGAGTACATATGATATTTGTTTTTCTGGGTCTGGGTTACCTCACTCAATATGATGTTTTCTAGATCCATCCATTTGCCAGCAAATTTCAAGATGTCATTATTTTTTCTGCTGTGTAATACTCCATTGTGTAAATGTACCATATTTTCCTTATCCATTCTTCGGTCGAGAGGCATTTAGGTTGTCTCCAGGTTCTGGCTATGACAAGCAATGCTCCTATGAACATAGTTGAGCACATGTCCTTGTGGTACGATTGAGCATCCTTTGGGTATATACCCAAAAGTGGTACTACTGGATCTTGAGGTAGGTTGTTTCCTAATTTTCTGAGAAATTGTCATACTGATGTTATGGGATATTTATACATTGTGTGAAGGTGTATTGCCGTGATTAATGTAATAAAAAGCTGAACGGCCAATAGCTAGGCAGGATGTATAGGTGGGACTTCAGGGCAGAGAGAGACAGTAGGAGGAGGAATCTAGGCATGCTAGAGGATTGCAAGGAGACACTGAAGAAGCAGGATGGGTGCTATGTGACAGAACGTAGACTAATAGAGAGATTAATTTACATTATAAGAGCTAGTTAAAAAACAAGCCTAAACTAATGCCAAGCGTTTATAATTAATAAGTCTCCATGTAGTTATTTGTGAGATGGCGGCCCAAAGAAAAATTCGACTACAGGCCCATGCCCTTAATCCCAGCACTTGGGAGGCAAAGGCAGGTGGATCTCTGTTCAAGGCCAACCTGGCCTACAGATCAAGTTTCAGGACAGTCAGGGCTACACAGAGAAATTCTGCCTCAAGAAAACAAAAGCAAAAACAAAAAACAACCAAGCAAGCAACAAAACAAAAAAACTCAACTTTGTATTGAAGTGTAACATATGTTCAGAAACATGAATAATTCTTAAGTGTATACTTGGCTGAGTTTACACAAATATATGCTCTCATAGTTTAGTACCTAGATCAAGAAGTGGAAAATGATTTAGGTATGGTGGCAAATATCTGTAAATCCAGCACTCCAGAGGCAGAAGCAGGAAGACTGCCATAAGTTCAAGGCCAACCTGAGCTATAGTGTGAGTGCCAGGTAAACTTGGGCTACATAACAAGGCCTCATCTCAAAAGAAAGAAAGAGAAAGGAAGGAAGGGAAAAAAGAAGGAAAGGAGTGGAAAATGTCCAGTGAACCCTACAAAGTTCCCTTTTAGGCCCTTCCAGTCACTTTCCAAGGCTTCTTCCCTGATTTATGTTTTTCTCTTTAGCACCTTTGTCTAGAATTCCATATATGTTAATCATTTGTCTTATTTATAATCTGTCTCCTCAACCAGGTTGTATTTCATGAAGGCAGGGACTTATGAACTTCTGGGTTTTTTGTTTGTTTGGTTTGGTTTTTGGAGACAGGGTTTCTCTGTGTAAGCGTCCTGGCTGTTCCGGAACTCGCTCTGTAGACCAGGCTGACCTCAAACTCACAGAGATCCACCTGCCTCTGCCTCCTGAGTGCTGGGATTAAAGGCACTCACCACCACTGCCTGGCTTGAACTGCTTTGATAAATGTTGTAATGTCAGCTCCTTGAACCCTATTTAATATGTGGTCATCTGCCATTTATAGTTTAGGTCCAGGCGATGAGCGAATGAAGAAAGGATAAACACACGGACACACATATAGAGAAACCGGGATGGGTAGTCTGAGCTCTCTCATGAAGAAGCCACAGCACTCCTTTGTTATATACAGTTGAGCATAGAGGCAGAGTTATCGAATAAAGCTGAACAAGGAGGCAGGTTTAGCTAATTTCATTAGGAGCAGTCTCCATCGGGGAGCAGTTTCAGGCTGTAGTAATTCCAGAGGAGAAAGGTATGGTGGACATTTTCTGTATACACTATCAGCATCCACACAGGGACCAGAAGCCTCTGAGCCTCACCCAGGGAAGACTTTGCCATTCACATGTGTCTGAGACTTTGGGATCCTTGATATACTTATGTTCATGAGAAACAATACACATTCACTTAGGACTTCATTCACCCCCTACACCCATGATCTAGGAGATACTTGTGAAACTAATGAATGAAGTGGTGCTATAGGGAATAGTAGGAACTAAACTGACGAAAGGATAAAGAAAATATACCGTAGCCATCCACTGGCATATTATTCAGACATAAAGGGAATGAACTATTGACACATGCTAGAACATAGCTGAACCTTGAAAAACACTGAACCAGCTAAATGCTATTGCACTCATCATGGCTCCCTTTCTATCATGTGAAACTTCACCTCACTAGAACAAGTTTTAAAGAATCAGCCTGGGCCAGGTGATAGCGCACGCTTTTAATCCCAACACTTGGGAGGCAGAGACAGGTGGATCTCTGAGTTTGAGACCAGCCTAGTCTACAGAACGAGTTTCAGGACAGCCAGAGCTACACAAAGAAACCCTGTCTTGGAAAACAAAAGCAAAGCAAAACAAAAAAAATCCTAAAAGTATAAACTTGTCAAAGATCTTCCCCCCTCTAAAAGAGTGAGTTCTGGTACCACCATAGAGGGCTTTGTGGGAGGAGGGTGATATGGATGCAGGAATACATTTGAGTAACTTGGCTAGAAGACTCTAGAGAAGAATGGAAGGACAGATGTGGAGACTGCAGAACTGAGAAGAAACTGGGATTCTTGAGTGACACATAGAACATTGGGATTATTCTTGAAAGCTGTAGGCAATGTCAATGCTTGCAGTGCCGTGGTTCTTAGAAAACTGGGGCGTGAAGTGCTTGCCTTGTGAAATCTCTGCACCCACATGCAAAGCCAGAACTGGAGAAGCAGAAACAGGAGAGTCGCTGGGACCTGGCTTACTGGTGATTGGCCTAATTAGGAAGTCCAAGGACAGACATTCTCCTAATTAGGAACCCAAGAAGAGATATTGTCTCAAAAAAACAAGGTAGACAGAATGATACTCAAGGTAGTCTTCTGACTTCTACACACACATTTGTGCATGTACACCCAGACAAATACAAACACACTCCTCTATGCATACAAATGTGGGCATACACACACAGATACACACAAATGAGGTAATAAAAATAAAAAAGGAAGCACTCATAAAAACAATTTGAAGGATTGCAGATATGGTTCAGTGGTTAACAGGGTTCAATTCCCAGTAACCACATGGAGTTGCTGTCTGTAACTTCAGTTCTAGGGAATCCAACCCTCTCATACAGACATACATGCAGGCAAAACACAAAGATAAACACATAAGACAAAATGAAATATACAATTAAAAATAAATCAACTTGAGCGGTGGTGATGTATGCACTTGGGAGGCAGAGGCAGGTGAATCTCTGTGAGTTCGAGGTCAGCCTGGCCTACAAAGTGAGTTCCAGGACAGCCAAGACTACACAGAGAAACCTTGTCTGGAAAAACAAGATGGGGGAGGGAGAGAGAGACCCTCTATTTCAAACAAGGCAGAAAGTGAGGACTGATGCCCAGTGACTGTCCTCTGACCTCTACATGTGCATCATGGCATGTATGCACCACACACACACACATGAATGTGCATACACAGATAGACATATATCATACTCAAAAATCTTAAAAATCCGAAATCCCCAAAGAGGTAAGTTAGGAGTAGATGGTGCATACCTAGCTCTTGGGAGGCACAGCCCTTGAGAATTATAATATGAGGGTAGCCTGGGCTGCCTAGAAAGACTCTGTCTCAAAAAAAAATGAAAGTGAAATAAAAACAAAGACAAACAAACAAGCCACAACAACAACAAAAAAAATCAACCAGACAAAGACATTCTGCATCCAGGAAGCTGAAACTTTTTAGTTGGTTGAATGGCAGTCCCCAAAAGATGTGTCCTGGTCCTCTTCACAACCTTTAAATGTGACCTTATATGTTAAAAGGATCTTTACAGTTGTCATTAAGTTAAGAGCATCCTGGATTATCTGGAAGGAACTTAAGTTCCAGTGACAAATATTCATGTAAGAAAAGAGAGAGATTCGATACAGACCAAAGGCACAGGCAGAAAGTTACAGATGATAACAAAGGGACAGATGCAGTGGAGGGCCCTCCAAAAACACCAATGGTTGCTAGGAATCGCCACAAACCAGGACGAGCTTGGCTCATGGAAGTCTTGATCTTGTTGTCTAGACTCTGGAAGTGTGAGACAACAGGTGTCTGTTTTCTTAAGTAGCGAGTCCAGGGTCCTTGATTCCTGTTGCAGCTCTCAAGAGCTGGGTTTTGGAGTAGGTGAAATTGTGCACAGAGACAGGAGTTTGGCTCTTTGGGGGCATCAAGGTATGAAAAGATAACTTCCTTTTCTTTCTTTTCTTTTTCTGTGTAAATGTTTGGGTATTGGGGGCCGGGACATGTGCTTATGGAGGACAGAGGTTAACTGTCCTAATTTCAGTTCTGTTGCTATGATAAAATACCCTGGAGAAAAAGTGACTTAGGTGAGGAAAGTTTCTTGGTTTTTGTTTGCTTATTTTGTTTTGTTTGAACTCACAATTTTAGGTTGTAGTCTGCCTTTAAGGGAGTAAAGGTGGCAGGAATTTGAAGTGGCTGGCCACGGCACATCTGCAGTCCAGAGCAGAGAGACTGAATGCCTGCATGCATACTTCTCAGCTCACTTTCTTTACTCTCACACAGGTTAGGACCCAGGCCCAAGGAATGGTGCTGCCCACAGTGGGCTGGATTTTCCTACATCGATTAATGTAATAAAGACTATCCCCCACAGACAAGATCTAGAACAACTTTCCTGTGCTGTGACCCTTTCATACACTTCCTCATGTGGTGGTGACCCCCACCCATAACATTATTTTCATTACTACTTCATAACTGTAATTTTGCTACTGTGTGTGTGTGTGTGTGTGTGTGTGTGTGTTTGTGTGTATGTGTGCAGGTGCCCATGGAGGCAAGAGGGGGGTGTAGGATCTGGAGTTAGAGTTACAGGTGGTTAGAAGTCACCTAACATGGGTGCTGTGATCTGAACTCAGGTCCTCTGTAACAGAGGCATCTCTAGCCCTGGCTTCCTTCTTTTTTTTTCTTTTGGAAGGTGTCACTCTCATTCTGTAAAAAGGCTGGCTTTGAACTCTCCCAGCCTCCAGACTGCTGGAGTCACGGCCATATACCACCACGCCCAGTGCAAGATCTCTTATCTGGGTCCTTGAGGATAAGCTAGTGGTTATTTCATTTGCATAGGTACCTTCATATGTGTGTTCATGTGACCCATAACAGAGGAGAAGGTTCCCTGCAGAGGACTGGCATGTGGGCATTTCCTACTCTGCCCTCTTGTCAGCATGAATTAGTTCTGTGGGCAGTAAGTGGATGCTGTAGACACAAGAACTAAAAGATTTCTAAGAATCAGCCAAGGGGAAAGTAATTTATACTTGCTTGATGGAAATGAAATTTTATTGCTCTGTGAGCCAGGCTTATTAATTCAGAGTAAGGGAAGAAAACTGGCAAAGTCAGTCACCTCTTATTTGATAATGTGGCCAGTCATCTGAGGAAGGCATGCTTTAACTGGGTGTAAAATCTCCTTGTGTGTGGATGCAAGGGGGAGATGAACAAGTCTGAACCTGAAAGAACAAAGGCCATGGTACATTTACATCCAAGTCCCTATGAAAAGGGTTCAATGCTGGGCTGGGGAGAAGGCTCCGTGGGCAAAGTGCTTGCTGTGTAAACCTAGGGATCTGAGTTCAGATCCTCAGCATCCACATAAAAACCCAGTGAGGCTAGGTGGTAGTGGCGTACACCTTCAATTCCAGCACTCAGAAGGCAGAAGCAGAGGCAGGCAGATCTCTGTGAGTTCAAGACAGCCTGGTCTATAGAGCAAGTTCCAGGACAGCCAGGGCTACACAGAGAAACCCTGTCTCAAAAAACAAAAACAAAAAACAACCGACCAACCAAAATAAAAAATCAGTGAGGTAGGGATGGGAGGCAACTCAGAGGTCCACAGAACACAGATAAATATCAAAACTTTTGTGATGGGTGAAAGAAGCCAGTCACAGGGAGACAGAGAAATCCCAGGTCTCACTGCCCAGCCAAAAGAGAGAGAGTTCCAGGTTTAATAAGAAACCCTGTCTCAAAAAATAAGGTGAAGGCAGAGGGCCCCACTTACAAGTGCACACACACATGCGCGCACACACACGCACGCACGCACGCAAACTCAGTGTCAACATTCTTCTCTATTGGAAACTTGAGAAATGGTTCCTTTCCCTGCTGCAAAACCAAGGTATTAGGATGAGAACGGGAAGGGTCGCTGATATATTTATCTAACAGCAAAGCCCTGACTATAGTGCAGCCGTATCCAGGTGGGGTTTTTTTGTTTGTTTGTTTCCAAGTGGGTTTTTTAATGTTTATGAATCTTCATTCCCACACCCGTGTAACTTCACGCTTGACGCTTCAAGCATTGGATTTCCTAGGTGAGACCCACTCCCTTCTCTTTTAGCTCAGTGGATACTTACAGGACACAGACTTGAGAGGGTGTTTTCTTTGGCTCTGACCTAAGGAGCTCATGGCAAAACGCCATGAAAATGCTCAGTCTACAAAATGGCTCCACCACCAATTCCTCCCTACTTCCATCTTTTTAGTTCATAAGTACAAGGTCAAAGAGTGTGAATTTCCCCAGTTATTCCTTTCTCATTCCTTACCCACTTTGATCTGTGTAGAGAGCTCATTTAATAATCCCCTTTCCTTATTTTCTGTGTGTAAATCAAACACACAGGATACATAGACTCTAAATATCAGGAGGGAACCCACCCTACTAACCAGAACAATTCTTTTCTTTTCATGTAAAATAAGAGAAGGTCTGTAAGTACTGTCAGGATCAAGCCCAGGAGACAGAGCCAGTCACAGATGGGGAAGTGCTCCCAGTATGGACTGTCTAGAGGGCAGTCCCTAGCCACTATTGGAAAAACATGTGTGCAGATGGACAAATCAGAGCTTGCAGAAAATTCCCGAAGCTATGTGTATCCAGCCACCAGGAAGGTGGAGCTCAGTGAGAGCATAGAGTCAGCCAGGCCAGTGGCTAAGGCTGTGGGGAGTCAGCCAGCAGCAGGAGCTGGGAGAAGAGCCCATGAGAGCTGGAGGGAGCTGGGAACCACAGGGCACCTCTGCCTGGGTCTGGCTGGCTCACCTAACTTCCTCTGCTCAACCTTTCTGCCAGCTCCAACCCAACAGGGGAGGGGCTTCTAGGTCCCAGCCTTAATCAAGTTACCATAGCACAATGCAGCACACTGTCTGTCACTATGAGAACTGAAATGACATGACAAACTGAGCAAAAATAGCCCCCCTCCCTAGCTTAGACTAGCCTTGAACTTGTGATCCAATTGTTCAGCCTCGAGTGCTAAAATTACAGTATGAGCTACCACATTCAGCTCATCAAAAGCCATTTTATTTTATTTTATTTTATTTTATATTTATTCCCCTTGGGGGAGGGCCATAGGGAGTGAGTAGCAGTAAGAGAACAATGTGCAGGAGTTGGTTTGCTTCAATCCACAGTGGGATCCAAGGACTGAACTCAGGTTGGTTGGCAGGCTGCGTGGCAAGTTCTTTCATCACCTTGCGAGTTCTAAAAGCAGTTTTAAAAGAATTCCAATCCTATCGCCCCTAGTTCAGAATTTAGAATGAAGGCCTGTGTGGTGATACTGCGTGTGTGCGTGTGTGTGTGTGTGTGTGTGTGTGTGTGTGTGTGTGTATACATATAAATGCAGATGCCAGATGCATCTGATCTCTTAGAGCTTGTTTTACAGGTGCTAGTGAACCACCAGGGGTGCTGGGAATCAAGATGTGGCTGCTGGGAATTGAACTTGGGTTCACTTGGAGTACATGTTCTTACCCCGTGAGCCATCTCTCTAGCCCTGTGGTGACCTACCTTAGTATGGCTGAGTAAATCCCAGAATTCTCAGGCTTGCTAATGTGCATCTTTGGATAAGTCCCTCCCCTTTCTGCAAAATGGAAGAATCATTCCTCTGTGTAGAGAAAGAAATCTTCAAATGAGAAATGGAAGTGGATAAAATGCCACAATGGGTGTAAATGCCTTTATTTCAAGGATTATTCTTCAGTTTAGCAAATGTTCATAGAAATATAACTGGGCATGGTGGTATATACCTTTGATCCCAGCACTTGGGAGGCAGAGGCAGGCAGATCTCTGAGTTCAAGACCAGCCTGGTTTATAGAGCAAGTTTCAGAACATCCAAAGCTACACAGAGAGACCCTGCATCAAAAAATTAAAACAAACAAGCATATGAATCGTATGTTAGGGGGTTCCCTCTGACAATCCTACACACAGATATCGTGCACTCCACTCCACCAGCCCCCTTTCGAGTTTTCTAATCATCTTCAACGTTAAGGTCACTTGCTTCATTCATTGTTTTAGAGTTCTGTACATGAGAGAAAACACGCAACGTTTGTCTTTCCATGCCAAGCTTATTTCTCAGAACTTCAGTCTCCTTTACTGATAAATATTGGACTTCATATTAGAGCCTTTGATTCTCTAAGTGGCACGCTTCCACTTTAATGCAGAGGTGAGCAGCTCATTTATTGGAGTTGGTTTGGGAACACTGGTTGAAGGCCCATCCCTATTCATGAACAACATTTTCTGTGTCTTGGCTTTAGATCAATCTGCTTTGGGGAACTATTACTTTCCTACTCCGTATCTCAGGTTAGAATAGACTAGCCTTGTCTCAGTACATCTTAAGCAACTGCAAAGAGCTTCTAAGAGACCCCAAGTTCAAACCTCACCTGTAAATAGCATAGCCATGAGCAATGGAGGTGACTGTTACAGGCTTGAACGTGCTTTAAGCTCAACACCAAAGGGAAAAATTATTACCAAGGCAGACCTCTTCTTGTCCTCAGGTTGTCACTTGTTATTTTATGCTTTCGTTCTCTAAGATCAAAGGACTGCAGGAGACTCTGGGTTCACTGAAGAGTATGAAGAGGACAAACAGATCCTCATTTTGATGGTAGAACACATGCTTCAGGGAGTAGGCGTGCCAGCTGCCCCTGGGCCATGAAGCTCAGAAGATGGCCAATCTTGCCCCTTTGAGGTTTCCTTGAAGAACTCGGCTGTACAGCCGGTCCCCTCAGGGGCACATTATCAATCTTGGTGCTTGTGCAAAACAGTCCTGATAAACTGGTACAGCATGGTCCATTGCTCTTTGTGGACACAACAGAATCATTAATGATTAACATCAAAATCCTTCTGAAGGCCATATTTCCAGGCGCTGGACAAAGCTTGAGTATGGTTCCGGAAGGCCTTGAAAAGCTCAAGAATCGAGCAACCAGACATGCTCCACCTCCTGCCCCTCTTCCTCCCCTCCTCCTCCTCCTCCTTCTCCTCCTCCTCCTCCTCCTCCTCATCCTCTTCTTCTTCTTCTTCTCCTTCTTCTTTGAGACAGGGTCTCTCTATTTAGCCCTGGCTGCCCTTGAACCCTCTTTGTAGAACTTTAGACCAGGCTAGACTTGAACTCACAGAGATCTGCCTGCCTCTGCCTCCTAAATGCTAAGGTCAAAGGCATGAGCCGCTGTGCCTGGCATATTATTCTTTTCTACCCTTCAACTTTCCTCGTTTGCACCTGACTGGGGTAGTAACTTACTCTTTATGATTCCCAAGTTCAATACCTCCAGAGACAGTTTCTGATAGGCCTGTCTTGTGTCAGGTGCTCACTTGTAGTCTAGTCAAGCAAAGACAGCACACGGGTATGCTTGTGCACACATACAGGCCACTGGATCTACAGAGACTTTCTCAGAAGAGCCTTTGGGGCTCTTTGTTACCATTTTGCTTTTTGAGGAAGCTCTCTGAGAGGGAGTTTAGTGAGCAGTATGTTTACTAACAGGTGGGGGTGACTCAGTAAGCTTGCTGTGCAAACATGAGGACTAGTTTGGATCTCTAGCATCCATGGAAAGGCTGGGTGCAGTGGCACATTGCCTATAATGCCAGCTGCCAGCACTTGGAAGGTAGAGACTGAAGGAACCCTGGAGCTTGCTGGCCAATCAGTCTAGTCAAATTGTTGGGATCTATGTCTAGTAATAAATACTGTCTCGAAAATATAAGGTGGAAAACTCTTGAAGAACACCACCCCATTCTCCCCCAACCCCCACTTGTATACCCATAGAAGGTAGAAGAGAGTAGGGTGGGCCATGGAGAGAAACCAAGCTCAGACAACAGGTCTCCTGAATGACTTTTCTGATGCTGGCCTTGCAGGAACTCTGGGGTTAGAAAGGTCATTCAGAGTTGTCCCAAGCTGGGTGGGGATGGTCAGACCTTTGTACCCTCTCATTGATCCTTTGTTGGGTGTGAGTTCTTCCAGTAACTGTCCTTACCTAAGGCAAACCTTGAGGAATTTGGTGGCTAAGGGTTTTCTGTGCTGATCACACTCTTGAAGGAGGAAAACAGTCTAGCATGGAAAGGACTCTGGATAGCACCACAGCACAGTAGCCATGGCAGTGCCTACTTAAAGGCACACGCCAATAAATTAAAAATTACATACATAAATAATAAGACATTTGAAGCATAATGCCACATTATATTACAAAAAGGATTGTACAGATTCACTACCTGGAATAAAGAACTTTTACAATTCAGTTGCAAATGAGCAAAGGACGCCAGGCAGCGCAGGCCTTTAATCCCAACACTTGAGAATCAGAGGCCGGCGGATCTCCGAGTTTGAGGCCTGAGTGAGTTCCAGGACAGCCAGGGCTACACAGAGAAATCCAATCTCAAAACAAAACAAAAACAAAAGGGGAGGGGGCTGGAGAGACAGCTCAGCAGTTAGGAGCACTGGTTGCTCATGTAGAGGACCTGGGTTCAATCCCTAGGACCCACATGGCAGCTCACAACTATCTGTTGTGTCAGTTCTAGTTCTGACACCCTTAGACAGACATACCTGTAGGCAAAACACCAATGCACATAAAATAAAATTTTAAAAGTTAAAAAAAAAATGAGCAAAGGAGGGGCTGACAAAGTAGTCCAGCTGGTAAAGATGAAAGTGTGACAAGTTGAGTGCCTGCTCCGGAACCCACATGAGGGCACCGACTCCAGCAGGTTGACCTCTGGCTTCCAGATGTGCACTGTGGCACATGCGTGTTTGCACACATACACAAAATAAGTGTGATTTTAAAGGAAAGAGCAAAGAGGCTATATGTGGTGGCAGATGCCTGTAATCTCAGCATGTAGGAGGATCAGGAATTCAAAGCCATCCTTGCCTATATGACCCTATCTCAAAACACTTAAACCAAACAATAAGGTGAGGGTAGCAGAGGATTTGAGTAGGAATTTCACCAAAGATGGCATCCAAGTGGACAATAAACACAGGAAAAATGTTCAATATTAGTGTTTAGGGACATGCCTAAACAATCAAAATCGCAGCAAGGTACTTCATTCTCTTGAGGTAGCTACACTCAAAAGCCAGGCATTGGCTGCACGAATGTGGAGAATTAAGAATCCTCATGTATTGCAGGAGTGGAAAGGTGACACAATCAATTTGGAGACAGAAAGTCTACTCCTGACATCATTCTACATGAGAGATACGAAAGCATATGTCCACATAAAGACTTTGTTGTTCAAATCTGGGCCAGTGTTGCCAATAACAACCAAAGGGTAGAAACAATCCACATGGCTATGTACCTGTGAAGCAGAAGGTACACCTATCATCCCTTCATGTAATGTGTCTTCCTATCAAAAGCCATGGATGGATATATGCTACAAAATGGATGAGCCTTTAAAATATTATGATCAGTGAGGGAAGCCGCGGCACAAACAAACAGAAAACCTAAACACTGTATGATTCCATTTTCATGGAAGTTCAGGAAGGCCAGATCTATAGAGTTAGTGGCTGCCTGCAGTTGTCAGGGTAAGGAAGTTCCCAAGCTTGGTCGTGCAGTTGGTCGCCCCACTCACTAAATTAACTACAACTCATTGAATTGCTCATTTAAAAAGGGCAAATTTGCTAGCAGTAAATTATACCCAATAAAGTAGTTTTTTTTTTCTGATCTTCAGGTTGGACAATAAAGTAGTTTTAACATTTCAAGCTGCTGAACTATTGCATAATTCTAGGAAAGAGGGAATCAGTGTCTTCAGCTGGGAACCCATTTACTGACCCAACCAAACTCCGAAGGAGAGCTACAAACCCATGGGCATTCAGCTGACCCTGGTTAAACTTAGTGGGTCACAAAACAAAACGAAGAGACATCAATATGGGACAGCGGTTTGTAGGGAAGATGGGAGAGGGTGGGAGCGAGAATGGTCAGTATGCATGATGAACACATGTGAAGACATCAAAGATCAAAATTAATTTTTAAAAAGAAATTAATCTTTATAGATGGGGACTCAGTCTTTTTACAATCTCCTATCTAACTCCAATCGGTTTCAAGGCTGAGAGTGCTCTGAATTCTCATACTTGGGTGGCTGCTTTAAAAAGCGAAGTTCTTTTCTATTTTAAAATAATGTTTTTTCAACCTGGACCTAAGAATATATAATAAGTAAAATCCATGGAAACTAAAATCAAAGGGGAACCAAAACTAATTTTCAAAATGGACAAGGGCATGTCACAGGGGAAGGGAGCACTTGCCTCGTATGCGCTAAGCTCTGGGGTCTAGCCTTAGCCACAACCCCAGCAATTCACTAACAAGTCTACTTTTTAGGGCTGGTGAGGTGGCTAGACGGGAAAAGGCATTTGCTACCAAGCCTGACAATTTGCGTTCAAACACCAGTACCTACATGGTAGAGGAGGTGGCCCAATGCCCACATTCTACCCCTCCTTTTGAGAGTATGCTAGACATTGCATCTTCAGACCCAGAAGACTTTCTGGGCATGGTGAGGCTCAAGCAGTAAAGAATTCTTTTTCCCTTTTAGAATACTGAAGATCTAAAAGTGACCAGGATTTTTAGATAAAAATGGCAATCGAATTTTCCTAAACAAGTACATCAGGTGACATGCAGAAAGGAACTGAGTGAACTTTCTTTTCATCATCTCTTCAGTTGTCACGAGGAGACTGAATTTCCTGTCACCAAGGCAAAATCGATCAGATTCGTCATTATCCCGGGGAGAAACTGGGAGAGATGATGGCGGTTTAATCATCCTGCAGCTCTGAGCAGACGGCTGGCTTGGTTTTCATTTACAATTTTGGACTGGATTGTTTCATATTGATTGCTAACTTGCCCAGGAGAATAACCTGAACAGGCTCCAGCTGAGCTGCTCCCAGGAAGGCTTGGCTCTTTTATCTCCCCATCTCTCCAGGTCTTTCCCTGGCTTTTCATCCTCCTAGGTGGCTGGCTTTGAAACCAGAGTCATTCTGGGCACTTCCCTTATCCCCCCAGGGTGGTCAGTTGCCAAGGCCTGTCAAGGTGATTGCCTCTGTTTCTCCCCGCAGGCACACAGTCTTTACCCTGCTTCCTCTTATCTGGTCACAGTTATCTCCACGTCCTCCGTGCCTCTGGGCTCCCTCCCTCCAACCCCCAGGCTCCTCCGGTAGTTTGCAAAACCTTAAAACAAGACTGAAGGTCTTTCCATAACCTGCCTCACCTTCCAGTGACGTAAATGTCATGGGTCAACTTGCCTGGGCCAAGCAGTGTCCAGATATCTGGGTTTAAAGTATTCTAGGCGCTTCCGTGAAGGTGGTTTGGGGTGACACTAACACAACTTGGTAGACTTAGGGTAAAGCAGATGTCCTTCCATAATAAAGTGGACATTGGTAAACATTTGATGGCTCAGCCAAGGCCTCTCTCAAGCAACATGGAATTCTTCAGCAGACTGCCTTAGGACTACCTGCCACATTAGCTCTTCCTGGTTCTAGAGCAAACACACAGCAATGTCGGCTGTCCTGGGTCACCAACCTGCCCAAGCCACTCTGAATTTTGGAGCTGCTAGTCTTCATGATCACACAAAACAATTCCTTACGGTCCCCCGCCCCGTGTCTCCCACCCCACCCCCTGCCCCCACCATGATTCTTGTGTCTTCAAAACAGAACAAGCATCCTCCTAATACTGTGTCCTTTGATCAGCCAGCCTTCCATTAGAATGAAAGTAGCCTGGTTTACCGCAAGCATTTCATCCCAGCTCCTGCTTTCTGCCGCTCTGATCTCCTCCGAACTAGAAGCATTTCATCTATGACTTTTGATACTTCATATTTTGGGTTTTTAAGGAGAAACATTTTTTTAAAAAAAATCATACTGTGAACAGCTTCAGGGCAAAATGTCTTTTCTAAAATATACAACTACCTGCTTGATAATTCTTAGACCTGGCAGGGTCACCATGTCTCATAGTACTCAAAGGTCCTATGCCCACTTCTGTGCTCTCTCTTCCCCCATAGAACTTAGCTCTTTCCTTGTTTTCAGGCGTCAGTGACTAACACCAATGTGCCACAGGCCTAGGAAGCAAGAGTGAGATTCGCAGATAGGAAAATGTATTGGGGTGCAGGAGTTGTGGACAACAGCTGCCCCTCTCCCTTACTAAAGTAGGAGTCTACCATAGTTCTTCCCCTCGGGACACCAGTAACCCCTTACCTATAAGGTGCTTGCTAATAGGTAAGGAGTTACTGACTGGCGCATGGGTGACCCCCCAAACAGCTACACTGTGGTCCCCTTGTAGTGGTATACTAAGAACCCCTCCCAGTTAACCATCTTTAGACACTATACTCTAGCACCTCCCCCAAGACCACAAGCAATGAGGCATGAATTACATAAGAATGGCTGGGAGGAGTGGCTAGAAACTCAAGCTAGGGTCCAATGATCCACCCTACCCACTCTCTCTGCAAGGCAGACTTGATGGACTCTCACGGGTGGGCACAGCCAACCTCAGGAAGAGAGCAGCCACTTGGTTTGGAGGATAACACCTTACAAACTTTTACTTTGGGAAGTAATGGAAGCTCGACTAGGAAGGGGATAGAGTTGGGTGTGGACATTTAGATTAACAAAGACTTCAGTGGGGTTTTTGGAGCAGACTTGGGGCAAGTGAATGGCACCTTTGCAATCCCTGCACGGACCAGTAATTGAATGTGCAGCCCTCATGCTAGCAGGGACAACAAATGGTGAGCAAGAAGTACAAGTACTCTATAGGAGATGTCAAGAAGTTTGGGGAGAATGGGAAGAGAATGAGTGAGTTCTGTAGCTATCTAGGAGGAGCGAGGGAGAGACAGTTTTGGGTCTTATAATGAATATTCACGGCCTGGGGTTAAGTGTTTACTTTTTAAACCTAAGTTTGGTTCCCAGGTCCCACATTGGGTGACCCACACTGGGAATTGAACCTGAGACCTCTGGAAGAGCAGCCTATGCTTTTAACTAACCACTGAGCGATCTCTCCAGCCCCTCCAATACCTTACTACCTTTTCTGAACTCGCATATACACAATCACACATGCACACCAACACACATACATACATAAAAATTAAATTTTGAAAAACCCCCAAATAGTCATTTTTTGTTTGTTTTTGAGATTTGTTATTTTAATTACATTTTCTTCTTCCTTATTCTCCCTCTAAACTTCCACATACCTCCCTGATTTCCTTCAAATTCATGGCCTATTTTTCATCAATTATTATTGAATGCATATATGTATTTATATGCATACATATATTCCCAAATATAACCTGTTGAGTCCACATAATGCTACTTTTATGTATGTTCTCAGGGCTGACTGTTTTGCATTGGACATCCAATCAGTGTGCTCTTCCCGGAGGGAGGGCCACTTCTCTCACTCCCACCTTTATTTTTTTTGAGACACAGTCTCATGCAATCCTGGCTGACCTAAAACTCTCTCTGTAGATCAGGCTGGCCTTGAAGGCAAAGAAATCCACCTGCCTCTGTCTCCTGAGTGCTGGGATTAAAGGCATGTGCCTCATTCCTTTTATTTATTAGACTGCTCTCAAAGAGAAAATTTACAAGCTATACATCTGACAGAGGATTAGAACCCAGGATAAACATACTCAAACAATTGAACAGCAAGAAAACAACCCCATCATAAATGAGCTAATGAAATGAACAGAGAGGGTGCAAAATACGTATGGCCAAATGTTCATCCTCATAAGCCATCTGAGAAGGGCAAACTGGAGCAGTCAGTCGTGAAGAAAAGACTGGTGAGTTTGTGGACAAGAGCAACCTTTTATACACTGCAGATGGGGCCTACAACTAGCCACGATGGAAGCTTTGCAAAATACTTGAAAATAGGGCCCAGGTGGTAGTGGTGCATGCCTTTAATCCCAGCACTCAGGAGATAGAGGCAGGTGGATCTCTGAGTTCGAGGCCAGCCTGGTTTACACAGCGAGTTCTAGAACAGCTAGGGCTACACAGAAAAACCCTGTCTCAAACAAAACAAAACATCAATATCCCCCCCTAAAAAAAACCCTAACTAAAAATAGATCTGCCACATGACCCAGCTATTCCACCCTGGATATTTAGCCAAAGGGCTCCAAGCCGACATGTCCCAGGGACGCTGGCTCATGCTGCCCACCACACCACTGGTCACAGCAGCGAAGGCATGGAGCCAGCCCAGGTGTCCATCAGAAGAGGGATGGACAAGGAAAAGGAATTTTTCAATCACAAAGAAAAGTGAAGTCACATCACATTAAGCAAACTAAGTCTCAGAAAGATGCGTATTACATGTTTTCTTTCCTTTGTGGCCCCTAGATTTTATATAGTCCTATAAAATCACATGTATCTATATTATGAAAGTGGAAGGCAAAGCTGTGGAGGCTTGAGCTTAATTTGATCAGCCTTTCTTTTGTATATAGCTTTTAAAATTTGTTTTTATTTTATTTTATTTGTGTGTGTGTGTGTGCGTGCATGAGTGTGGGTGCCCATGGGAGGCCAGAGGCTTCAGATCCCATGGTGCTGGAGTTATAGTCAGTTATGAGCCACCCAACATGGGTGCTGGAATCAAACTCAGGGCCTCTAGAAGAGTGGTGTGTGCTCTTAACCACTAAGCCATCTCTCTAGCCTTCATCCTCTGTATATTTTTAAAAATCAAGAGCTGTGCTAATTTTTTTGATACTCACCTTTCCTGCATGCTAATTTTCAGAATGGTTATTAAAGTCATATCCGTAGGCACAATGCTTGAAGGGTTTCTTCTTCCTTGGATTCAGTATATGACTTGTGCCTGACCAGTGTGATCTGCAGGTATCTAAGGCATATAAATTATTCATGGTACAGATGGTGTTCTGATTCTATCCTGCCCAGTGTTCTGTGATTTTCTTGTTCTCACTCAATTACGAACTGCACCTTAGTCGTAAGGTACTGTTCTAATAGCCCCAGAGAATTTTTTTATTATAAATGCATACTTTTGGTTCCAACTGCCTCCCCGGGGGCTCCCCCAGCTTTCATTGCTTAAAATGAAATTTTTTTTTCTGTGAGTTTGGTCTAGTAAAGAGGTTTTGTGGGTGTGTGTGGGGCAGTGGGAGGGTAGGAGGGTAGGTGGTAGTTCCTGTCTTTTATTTTGTCAGAGGGAATTTTTTTGCATAATTCAGAATTCCCAGGTTTCAAATGGGAAGCTATGGATGATGGAGCCCTTACCCATTTCCCTTTTTGTCTGTTTCTGACAGTAGTCAAAACTCAAATACTATGAAGGTAAAATGGCTTCCCAGACCAGAGGCTATGTTCCCCAGCCTCGCTTAGAGTCAGGCTGTTCGATGGCATTCCAATCAAAGGCACAAACGAATAATTTATGATACAACTTTAAGGTCATAATATTTTGTCTTAGTTAGGGTTTCTATTGCTGCAATGAAACACCATGACCAAAAACAAGTGGAGAGGAGAGGGTTTATTTGGCTTACACTTCTACATCACTGTTCATCATCGAAGGAACTCAAAACAGGGCAGGATACTGGAGGCAGGAGCTGGTGCAGAAGCCATGGAGGAGCGCAGCTTACTGGCTTGCTCAGCCTGCTTTCTTATAGAACCCAGAACCACCAGCCCAGGGATGGCACTACCCACAAGGGCTGGACCCTCCTCCATCAATCACTAATTAAGAAGATGCCCTACAGGTTTGTCTACAGCTGATCTTATGAAGGCATTTTCTCAAATGAGGCGCCCTCCTCTCAGATGACTCCAGCTTGTGTCAAGTTGACATAAAACTAGCCAGCACAATTAACCCCTTGTCAGCTTCACACACAAACACATCACTACTAAGCCACACCTTTCCTTTCTTATTCATCCCCAAGATCTTACATTAAAAAACATAAATAATAAATTCTCAGTCTTTACAAACTCAAACACATTAAAAGTTCAGTCTCTTTAAAATAGCCAGTCTCTTAACATCCAAAGTCTTTTAAATGTCTAAGTCTCTCAGTTGTGGGCTCCTATAAAATAAAAAACAAATAAAATACTTTCTTAATTCAAAAGGCAAGAACAAGGCCACAGTCACAATCAAAGCAAAGCAAAACCAAACTCCAAAAGTGTAAATAACTCAATGTCCAATGTCTGGATTCATTCACAATTTTCTGGGTTCCTCCAAGGAAGGGGCTTGGGTCACTTGTCTGGCTCTGCCCTTGGCAGCACACACAGTTTGTCTTCTAGGCTCTAGCTGGCTCCACTCCACTACCACTGCTGTTCTTGGTGGTTGTGCCATGGTACTGGCGTCTACAAAATGCTGGGGTCTTCTGTAGCAGCTTCACCAATAGCCTCTCCCGGGCTCTCTTCATGTTGCCAAGCCTCAACATCTCTGCCTGACCCCTTCAACCCTGGGCCTTTATCTGTCACTGAGGCTGTACCTTCACCAGTGGCCCCTCCTGGCTTCTCACAGTGCCAGGCCTTGGCTGCTCTCCATGACCCCTTCATGCCTTCAAAACCAGTGCCACCTGGTGACTCTTAAACTGACTCAAACTACCAAGTTCAGCTGCCAGCATGAGGTACAACCTTGGCCACCTCTGGAACACAGTTTCTGTGTGCTGACTCTCAGGAAACACTTCCCAGAAGATTTCACCTCAGTGATGCTGGTCTCTTAATCACTGCTAATTTCTCAGCTCCAGCTAGCCAGCACTGAGTATCCCAGCAAAGCCAAGGTTTCACTTCAGTAGCTCTGGTGTCTTGTTAATCCCAGCTAATTCTTCAGCCCCAGCTCAATCTTAATTCCAAATAACAAATGGCCCTGATAGAGTCTTTAAACTTCCCTCTGAAATATCACACACCAGGCCTCCATCCTCTGTATTGCCCTCACCATTTCTATCTTCCAAGTTCCTACAGAAGAGCTCACCAGAATTGAACATGCAATGGCCTTCCTTACACAAAGTTCCAAAGTCCTTCCACAATCTTTCCAAAACAACATGGTCAGGTCTGTCACAGCCACACCCCATTCTTGATACCAACTTGTCTCAGGGTTTCCATGGCTGCGATGAAACTCCATGACCAAAAAGCAGATTAGGGAGGAAAGGGTTTATTTGGCTGACACTTAAGTTCATCATCAAAGGAAGCTGGAGCAGGAACTCAAACAGGACAGGAACCTGGAGGCAGGAGCTGATGCAGAGGCCACGGAGAGGAGCTGCTTACTGACTTGTTCCTCATGGCTTACACAGCCTGCTTTCTTAGAGAACCCAGGACCACCAGCCAGGGGATGGCACCACCCTAGAGTGGTGGTTTGCTACTCTTTCTCTTGTTGGCTGGAAAGGGGGACATAGTGATCTATATGAATGATGTTGCATCTTGGCATGCCAGTTCCATAATAAGGAAGGACAGAAAAGCCCTGAACTACGCATGTCCAGAGAGGAAATCAGCTCCTTTCTCATAAGACCTCACTATTTTGGTTCTTTGAGACACCATCCAAAATTTTGTTTTCATGAAAAATAGAGGTACTTAAGCTGAGAAACTTTTTGATTAAAAGATAAGGAAAATGAACAAGAAAAGTCTCCAGATTTTATTTGCGGATAAAGGTTGGCTCAAAGAAAAGCTGTCAATGGATTTGCTCGCTACTTGGTTATAGACATGAGTTGCTACGTGCTGTGGACAACAGAGCTGGTAGAAATTGTTAATTTTGCTTCCCTCCCTAATCCTTGCTCATGTGAATTGACTTGCAGAGCTACATAGAGAGACTGTCTCAAAAAGAAAAATAAAAGATGAAGACCTTCAACTTTCAGGCACGTCCTGGTTCTTTCCAGACCAACACGTTGTTTTTTTATGAGTCAATTCACATGAGCAAAAGAGAGGAGGCACTTTGAGGCCCCTCCTGGAACTTAGAAATGCATGTGAACGGTGTGGTCATAGAAGCTTAGAGCAAGGCTAAGAACATGTTGTTCTTGAGAGAAAGACTTTGCCCAAAATGGAGATTCCCCATCCATTTTCTCACTGTAAATCCTGTGTTCCCCATTGCAGACAAAACCCAGTACCAAGATAAATATTTAAGACAGGAACGCCTCATCTGTTTTCTTTAGGGCTGGCCTTAAACAAGCCCATTTCTGTCCATTAAATTCTGCCTCCTTTCAGTAGAGCGATGAGCAGTGAGAACCTTCGATTTTACTGACAGTTGGGTATCAGACATGGCATCTTAATAAAGTAATAATAATAAAATAAAGATCTTAATAAAGTAATAAGGGAAGGTATCAAGCACTTCAGGAAATGTCTTGATAAAATTTAAAAAGTCAGGCTAACATGTATGAAAAAGAGCCACAAACAGGTCAGGAAGAGCTTTGAGGCCATCACTAAGCTGGCGTGGTGGCACACAGCTATAATTAGCACGCAGGAGGCTGAAGCAGGAGCACTACAGGTCTGAAAGCAGCCTGGGCTCCAGCCTGGCCTACATAAGGAAATGCTGGAGAGAGAGAGAGAGAGAGAGAGAGAGAGAGAGAGAGTTTGTAATGATTTTTTGATATAAAATCCACATTCTCCTTAGGGAGCACAATTCTAGCACTCCTGTAGTTCCATGACTACATACGCCACTACCACCTAAACCAGACTGCTCTTATCACCCTAGTCCCTATTAGGCCCCACTCTTCATTCCTCCCTACTCCAGACAGTAGAAATGACTAGTCTTTTTGTATTTATAGAATCACCTATTCTGAACATTCTTTTTAAATAGAATTGTCTAGCTCGTGACCTTTTTGTTTGGATCCTTTCTCTTAGTAAAATGTTTTCAGGATCTGCCATGTTATGCTATATATTGATATTTCGCTTCATTTTATGGCTAAGGATTATTTCATTATTTTATTTGCCCATCTGTTAGCTGATGAACTTCTGAGTTGGCTCTATATTTGAACTATCATGAATCATGTTGCCCTGAGTGTTTCACTACACATTTTTGTATGAACAAAGGGTTTTGTTTCTCTCGGGTATATACATAGAAGAGAAATTGTTAGGCCATGTGATAAGAAAGAATTTTAATTACTTCTGGAAGGGTCACAGATCAAACAAGACAGATCTCAATCATACAGGGAGGATTCAAATATGTCAGGAAGTGTCCCAAACATGTCCTAAACACGCTCAAAAAGCAAGGAAGTATCTTAATCGCATTATTAATAACTCTTGAATAGGTCTCTAATGGCCTCAATGTATCAAAATTAAAAATATGTCAGTAAGGGCTGTAAAGGGCTGAAGAGAATGGCTTAAATATGTCACAAAGGAACAGTATAAGGTCACCAACTTGCTAAGAAAGGTTTCGAAGGTATCAGAAAGGGCCTTTGGTAATTACAAAAGGAAGCAATAAGTCACAGAGTCGGGAGACTATCAGGAGTCATTTTACCAAACAGGAAGAGCCCTGTGGTCCGGCCAAGTCTTTAACTACAACAGGAGACTGAACCAAGGCCACGAAGGTCTAAACATGGAAAGGAGAGGGTCTTAACTCTATCAGGCAGAATCTAAAATATATCTCTAAAGCGGAATATGGTGGAGCATGCTTGTAATCTAGCACTTGGGAGGGAGAGACGAAAGAATCAGAGTTGGAGGTCATTTTCAGCTGCCTAGAGCGTTCAAGACCAGCTTGGACTACGTGAGACACCAACAGTCTCAACCATGGCAACAGTGTCACAAACAGAAAACAATGCCTCAAGTCTATCCCAAAGCATCTCAAACAGACAACCTGGGAGACTTTCAAGTAGGTGAGTAAGTGTCTCCAATGGAGAGGAACAATCTCAGATGGCCTGGAAAGATCATGAATATGTCAAGAAGTCTCAAATTAGTCAGAAAAAGTCTCAAAGAGTTAAGTATAGGTTTCAAAAATTCCAGAAAAGGACCCAGGTGAAGTAGAGCCTCTCGCGAGTCAGATAGGGCATCAGTTTCTCTCTGGAGAGGCCCTCGGTGTCACCAGGGAGAGTCGCAAATACAGTCAGTGTGCGAGGCTCAGCATGGCAGCGTGTGTCCCAATGTGAAAGGAGAGATCCAAACTCTCTCAAACCATAGGAAAGGGTCTTCAAATCACAGGGAAAAGCTTTTTGTCAATAATGGATACAAATAACTGGACAAATGTCTTAAGGAAGTCAGAAAGGGTCTCTCATGTTGCTTGAGAAGGCTCTTCAGCTGTTCCTACCGTGATTGCAGCTGCCTACCATGGCTCCGAAGCACTTGTTCTTTACTTGCAACCCTTTTTGTCATGTTTCCTTGACAATTTTGAGGCCTATTCTGTCAGGAGGAGTGTGAAGTACGTGGGGACACTTTGTTAATACATGGAAGGGTCCAGACATGTTAGGAGCTGTCTGAAGATGACAGGTGAAGGGAAGACTCAGGCGTCTCGGGGCATAGCATAGCCAGAGCAGAGTGCTCTCCCTCTTTCCCTCCCTTCCTTTCTTTTTCTTTTTAAAAAGAGTTATCTGATACAATCCAGAGTGTGCACATGTCAGGAAGAATCTCCACTGAGTAAGGAGGAGGAACAGCTGTGCCAGGAAGTGTTGTACACACCAAGGAGCAGTCTTATCTGCATCAAGAATCTTCTCAAATAACTCTGAAAGGTCTCAAAATCATCAGAAAGAGCAGGAAATATGTAAATCAAGGTCTCAATGAGAAAACAAACCTATGTGCCTATGGAAGGGTCCCAATCTTTCAAGGAAAGGTTTAAATAAATTGTGATGGCTCTTGGGCTAGTCAGGGAAGTTTCCTAGTACAACAAGAAGAGTCTCAAACATGACAGGAAGAGCCTCAAACTTCTTAAGAACTTTCCAGAACAGACAAAGAGTCTTAATTGCCCAAGGGTGCATCTCAAACAAGTCAGGAACATTTTCAAGGTAGTGAAGGCAAGTCACATGTAAGTCAGTGAAGTTTCCCAAACCAAAGGAAGGGCCTCAAATCCATGTGAGGGAGTCTCAAACACATCTCTGGAAGATTCTCAAGAAAGGCAGAAAGTCTCAAGTGTGTTAGAAAAAAAAACTCCTGTATGACAGGAAGAGTTCCAAAAGCCATATGAAGAGATTTAAATATCCATGTTGGGGAAAAAGCTCAGGAAATTTCTCAACTCCATCAGCAATGATTGTAAGGGACAAAGGCCTCATTGTTGTCATGGGCTGAAAGTAAGGGAGTGTCTCAGAGACATCGAGAAGACTCACAGACAGAAGCAAATGAGTCAGGAAGTGTCTTTAACATAGAAGAAGGCTTGAATAAATTCAGAATGATCTCACATGCATCAGAAAGCATCTCTAACAAGTCAGGAGATCTCTTCAATAGACGAGTATCTGGAATACCTCAAGAGCGATGACACCCACCAGGAGGTGGTGGCACACTCCATTAATCCCAGTACTCAGGAGGCAGAGGCAGGCAGATCTGTGAGTTCAAGGCCAGCCTGGTCTACAAGAGTGAGTTCCAGGATAGCCAGGGCTACACAGAGAAACCCTGCCTCAATTTAAAAAAAAATGATGATACCCAAGTCAATAAAGTTTTATGGTGTATCAAGAAGAGTCCCAAGCGTCACAATCCCCAAAAAGGTTTTATACACAACAAAGAAGGGTCTCAACATCACCAATAAGTCTCAAATACATCAGAAAGTGCCTCAAACGGGACAGAATGCTTCTGAAGCAGGATAGGAAGTGTTCGCAAGAGGGAAGGAGAAGGGTCTGAACTATATGATCTGTTTCTCAAATCAGAGTGGGAGGATCTCAAAATCATCGTTAGGGAGGGTATGAACTTGATCAGTGAAGATAAGTTACAGTCTCACATACTTTTACAAGGGGCTTAAATATTTTACTAAGAGGCTCACATGTGTTTTGGAAGTATCTTAGACCAGGCCTGTAGCATATCACTAAGAGTCCTGACGACTCTCAAATGTGTTCAAAAGAGCCTTGAGTATAAGCCTCAAATGTCCCACAGAGGTGTTTTTAGCCTGTTAGAAGGTGTCTAAGAAACCGTCCATGCATGAGAAGAACAGTCTAAATTATAGCAGCAATATATTTTTTTAAAAAGCCCAAAGTAGTTAACAAAAACTTTAAATATGTCACTAATAGCCTCAAGCAGACAGAAAGGCGCAAACAACACCTCTAGCTGGGTCTCAAGTCAGAAAAATTATCTACTAGGCCAGTAAGAGTGTCAAACAAGTTATGAAGTCATGAAGGGTGTCAAAGTATTTAGAAGAGCAACCAAGGGTCTCAAATATATCAGAAACTATTTCATATAAGTAACGAAGGCCCTGACTCGTCAGGAAGAATTTGTCAGGGAGAGTCATGAAAGGCAGTGTCTTAAACTTTTAGGATCATTCTAGAACATACAGGAAAGTTCACACACACATAGAAAACATCTCAAACAAATCAGGAAGGTTTTTAAAGCAGCTCAAAGTTATAATTTTACTAGAGACATGAGTCAACATTTAAGAGCATTTGCTGCTCTTGCAAGTTCAGTCCCCAGAGCCCACACCTAGCTCACAGCCATCTGTAACTCCAGGGTGTTTCCAGGGGATCAAACACCCTCATCTGGCCTCTGTAAGCACCAGGCACACACAGTGCACCCAGATACATGCAGGCCAACACTTGTTCACAGAAAATAAAAATAAATCGGCCAGGCGGTGGTGGCGCACGCCTTTAATCCCAGCACTTGGGAGGCAGAGGCAGGCGGATCTCTGTGAGTTCGAGACTAGCCTGGTCTACAAGAGCTAGTTCCAGGACAGGCTCCAAAGCTACAGAGAAACCCTGTCTCGAAAAACCAAAAAGAAAAAAAAAAGAAAAATAAATTAATCTTTTTAAAAAAGAATTATAATTAAGTCAGGAAGGGTCTCAGAAGGGAAGTGTCTCAGATGTAACAAAGAATGTCACCATAGCAGGAATGCTCATAGTCACAAAGGAGTTTCAAATGTGCCAGGAGTAACCTCAAATATACCCAACAGAGTAGCAAACTGTTAGGAAATGCTGTGTACTGTGGAAAGAGTCTCAAATGAATCAGGAATCTCAACCAATAAGTCTGAAAGTTTCTCAGAGTGGTTAAGATGAGCTCCAAACAGGCCAATGTGCATCTGCAACTGGGAGAAGAGGCTCAAGTATCTTCCAAAGAGTCTCAGGTATGCAGAAGAAGCTTTCAAAAAAGTCAGGAAGGCTCTCAAGCAAGTCAGAAGAGGTGTCGCATATCGTGAACAGTCTCACCCAAGTCAGGAGAACTTGGACAAAGGTCAGGAATGGGCCACACCCAAAGAGTCAAGAAAATTCTTAGTTCTGTCAGTAAACCTGAAGGGTCTCAAAAAGCAGCTAGGATGTCAAACTTGTCCAAAATTGTCTTGAATAATGAAAAAGGGTACAAGTGTGTCACAAAAGGGTTCATAAATGACAGGGAGCATGTCACAGATACTAAAATAGGAAGAGTCTCTGAACTACTACATACCAGAAAGACAGTAAACAACTTTGGAATGGTGTCACATAGTCATGAAGGGTGTCAGACAAGCCCCCGGGGTGTCTCCGAGTCATCAGAAACAGGCCTAAGCAGTCAGGAAAGGTCTCCAACATGTCGGCAAGCTCTCCAAGGGTCACAGATACTACTTTGGGTATGATAACAAGCAAGTCAGAAAAAGTGAGAACATCATCTGTCCAAATCTCAGCTGTGTGGCAAAGGGTTTACTACAGGATGAGCCTTAGATTTAGCTGAAAGGGCTTCAGATTCCCAGAAAGGGATTAATCACATCAGTCTGTATTTCTAACACACCAAGGAGTATCTCAACCATGTGAGGAAGGCATTCAGCCAGTCAGAAATAGTCTCCACTAGGCAAAGAATGGTTTCAAACACAAAAGGAAGGGGCTGAAGGTGTGAAGAAGTTTGTTATCTCATGTTATCTCAAGTTGTTAGGAAGGGTCTCAAGGAGTCAAGAAGGGTCTCGAATCTTTTATGGAGAAGTCATAAGACACCGCTTTAGTAGACAATACAATGTCCTAATAGATCAGAAAGAGCCTTAACTACATAAGGAAATTTTTCCAATAAATAAATCCAGGTCTCAAACAACTTAGGAAGGCCCTCAAAGATGTTGAAATGTTTCTCACACAGCCAGGAGAGCTATCACATGAGCTGTTATAAAGGATTTTTTTTTTGGTTTTTCTTTTTTTTTTAATTTATTTATTATGTATATAGTGTTCTGGGCACCAGATCTCATTACAGATGGGTGTGAGTCATCATGTGGTTGCTGGGAATTGAACTCAGGACCTCTGGAACAGCAGTCAGTTCTCTTAACCTCTGAGCCATCTCTCCAGCCCTTTTTTTGTTTTTTTTGAGACAGGGTTTCTCTGTGGCTTTGGAGTCTATCCTGGAACTAGCTCTGTAGACCAGGCTGGTCTCAAACTCACAGAGATCCGCCTGCCTCTGTCTCCCGAGTGCTGGGATTAAAGGCATGCGCCACCACTGCCCAGCTGTTATAAAGGATCTTAAACAAGTCAGGTCACATCTAAAATGTCAGGCAGGGGCCCAGACATGTCATAAATCACCTCAAAACAAACTAGGAGGTGTTTGAAACAGAAGAGGCTGAAATATGTAAGAGTCTCAGAGAGATGGGAACAGCCACAATACATTGGGCATGATCTTAAACATGTCGGGAAAGTTAGCCAAGAATTCTGAAAAAGTCTGTGGTAGGTAGACTTTCATTGTTGTGACCAAATATCTAACAGGAACAGCTTGAAGGCCGGAAGCTTATTGTTGGCTCACAGTTTTAGTGGTTTCTGTTCACAGTACTTGGTTCCATTGAAGCTGGGCCTGTGGCTTAGGTAGAGCATCACTGTGGTAGAAGCATGCACAGGCTAGAGAACAGAACTGTCAGAGAAAAGACAAAGACAGGATTTGGACACTATAACCCCCCCCACTGACCTATTTTCTTCAACTAAGGCCCCACCTCTTAAAGTTGCCAAGACCCCCCAAATAGTGTCACCAGCTGGAAATCAACTCTTCCATACTGAACTCTTTTGGAGGGACAATTTGTATCTAAACCACAACAGGCATCAAATCAGAATGAGTCTCCAAGTTGTCAGGTAGAGTTTTACATATGTCTCAAAGGATCTCAGACAGACAGGGAGACTCTCAGCTACGTTGAAAACCACTTCAACCATTTTCAGAAGATCTCAGTATCCTCAGATTGTGTCTGAAATCCATCTGGAAGGGTCTTTAACATGTCCGGAAGGGTTGGTTTGACACAAGTCAACAGGAGTCTCCACAGATAGGTGTAGAAGAATCTTAACTAAGTGGGAAGTCTAAACAAATAGATATCTCAATTGAGTCAGGAATTGGCTCGAATATGTCAGGAAGAGGCTCTCCCATGAAAGACTCGAATCAAGTTAGGAATGGTCTCTGATAAAGTGGGGAGTATTGCATATACCAGGAAGTAGACATAGTTCATCAACATCCGAAACAAACCTGAGGTCTTCAAACACATCAGTAATCTTAGACAAAGGCAGTTCTCTTTCTGTAACAGGACCCTAGAAATTAGGATGTCTACAGGGAATACCATGGTGGGAGTGAAAATGGCCTACCCCAAGAGCCATGGTCCCATGCTCTGGGAGGATCATCCAGTTCCAAAACTTTGACCCAGAAGTATATCTGTATGCACATGTTTCCTGGATTTTGTAAGAACTGGGTTTTTTTCCTCTTTCATGTGGATCTCAGGGATTGAACTCTGGTACTTGCCCTTGGTTGAAAGTGCTTTCTGCATGCTGCCCCATCTCATTGGTCCCAGGCAGGGGTGGCCCAGGCTGGCTGATGATGATCTCAAACAGATAGGGAGACTCTAGGATATACTACGGATTGCCTTAGGGATTTATGGTGACAATCTCCCCACTTCTGCCTCTTCGGCATATCTCACACGAATTGGCCACCACAACTAGCTTAGGCTTTTGTTTTGTTTCTCTTATAGTTTGTAACACTGCAAGGCAAGGGGGATTATGAGTGTCTTCTGCCCACTTTTTAACCAAAACTGTAAAGAAATTCAGACCTAGAGCTAGGCCTTATGGCCAAAGATGCCAGTAACAATCTCAAAGAAATCCTTTAGATGGCTCTTGCTTCACCATGACAATCCCAGGCCTTTAGTCGTACATTTGAATGTGCTCAGAATCTCAGAAAGAGCCAGAAATATGTGGCCAACCCATCCCCCATCCACTCCTCGTTGTCCCTCCTCCCACTCAGGAATTCGTTTGGCTGCCTAATGAATAGAAACCCAGCCGGCTGATCCGGCTTCCAGGTTATGGTCAAAGAGCCAGTGTGTGGTTCTTCTGCTCCGCTTTCCTCTCAGCTGTCAGCTGTGCTCTTATCAACGCAAACCGAACCCAAACTTAGAGTCACCTACGATGGGGGTGCTGTTTCTAAAGGTTAGTTTTTTGATATAATTCCAAGGGCTTAAGAATTCTACACAAAGAAAATCTGTGAGCAACAGTGACTGCTGCTTTTTTTTTTTCTTTAGAAAACCAGCAAGCCATCCTATTGTGTGGCCGTGAAGCCGAGGCAGGCTTGTGGTTCGCAGATTAAATCCACTTTTGGTGGAAAAATAAACAGTGTTGGGCAAGGTTGTCCCTCCCCTTCTACATTTACTGAGTTGTCTTTATCAGTCATTTGTTTACTGCAAGTGCTTTAATTAGGTACTGCCCAAGTTTGCAGCTAACTTTGTGGGTTTTTTGTTTTGTTTTTTAGCTTTTGGAAATGTTACCTGCACAAAATGGAGGTTTTTGTACGTTTAATAATACACATTTAAAAAAAAAGAAAAAAGCTACTCTCTTAGACTGTGTTTTAGATAAGGGCAGAAAATGTGAGAGGCAGTATTGTTGGCTAAAGGGTTTGATTCTGTCTGCCATTGCCTTCAGTGTGAAGAATTTTAAAAAAATCCCTCAAAAGGGCACATGACCAGCTCTTTAGTTCTCAAGAATTATTGCATACAAGAGTGGCATTGAATTACAATTTGTCAAAATAATAACCACAATAATTAAAAATAGATGACGTAATTTGATCTCATAAATTATTTTTGAGAATCACTGACTCATGCCAAGGATTTTCTACGGTGAAGACGGAGGCCTGAGCCACTTGCTCTTTTTAGCCACCTCAGGAGCTGTGGCTACCAATTGCTCTCTTGCACCCTGTCCCACCTCAGGCCTGGCCCTACATAGCTGAGCACCAGGAAGCATGCCTACGGCCCACCTTTCACAGACCTATATTAAGAGCTTTTCTGGTATGTTTCTTTGAAATCCACATCTTTCTCTATGGAGAACACTGGGAAAATACAGACGCTTAAAGCAGTGCCTTGAAGATAGTGTCATAGTTTGGGACTGGGCTCCCAATTCTGATACCAAGGCTAATGGTCTGTGTTTGATCCCCAGGACCCACAAGGCGAAAGGAGAAAAGTGACTCCTACAAGCTGTCCTCTAACCTCCACATGAACTCAAAACACACACACACACACACACACCCATGTACGAACGCACACATGTACACAAACACACATGTATACATGATTGGCAACAGGAGATTCTCATTCATTCTCACCAGGTTTGTTAGACAGCTTCCGGGCTCTGTGCCAGATCAGCTGAGGTAAACAACTCAAGAGGGGAAAGGTTTACTTTGGCTCACAGTTTTGGCAAGGCAGCATGTCATGGTGGAGAGCACATAGCAGAGGAAGCTGCTTACTTCATGGTGTCCTGGAAGCAAAGAAAGAGACAGGAAGGGACTTCACTATCCCCTTCAAGTGACCTGCTTACTTCTACTTAGCCTGAGCTCTTAAAGGCTCCATTACCTTTAAATAGAGCCACATGCTGGGCACCAACCACCTTTTGATGACACATTCGAGGTCTAAACTATAGCATCAGACAAAAACATGTATGGATTTATATGTAAAAAATACACTCAGGGCTCAGTTCAATGTTTGCAAGAATCTTTAAAAAAACAAAAACAAAAACAAAAAACAAACAGACACTGCCTTTATTCCCCCAGGTACACATACTTGTAATTCCAATACTTGGTAGGTACAGGCAATAGGATAGCAGGTTTGAAGCCAGCCTAGGCTATGTGTTGAGTTCTAGGACAGCCTGAGCTACATAGCAAGATTCTGTCTCAAACAAAACAAAAGACAAAAAAAAAAAAACTACTTAAGAGGTGGCAAGGTTTCTCAGTAGAGGTGATTGCCATGCAATCTGATAAGCTGAGTATGATCTTCTGAGCCCTTGTAAAGGTAGAAGAAAAGAATTAGCTGTGCAAAGTTGTTCTCTGACCTCCATGTGCACACCATGGCAGTGACCTACTGCTACATCATACAGACACAATAATATTTATTTTTAATTTTTATTTAAAAATCCTTTTATACAATATATTTTGATCATATTCTTTCCCCTCTCCCAACTCTTCCAAAATCCTACCCATCCAACTTCATGTTCTTTTTCTCGCTACAAAAACCAAAAAACCCAGGAATACCAACAACAAAAAATCAAAACAGACAAATTTTAAAAAGAAAAGAAAAGAAAAAAGGCACACAAAAAATAGCCAAACAAAACAAAAATGCATTAAAAAAAATCATGGAGTCCATTTTGTGTTGACCAACTCCCCCTGGCCATGGGGCCTGCTCTAGAGTATGGTGGATATACCTAGTGACACTCCACTGGAATAATATAATAATAATCCATTTTCTTCTTTTTTTATTTTCTGACAGGATTTCTTTGTATAATAGCTCCAGCTATTCAAAGTGGAACTCACTTTGAATACCAAGCTGGCCTCAAACTCACAGGGATGTACCTGCTTCTGCCTTCTCAGTGCTGGGATTAAAGTCGTATGCCACCACTGTCTAGCTTTAACAATAAACTTTTAAAATTAATAAAAAAAATAACGAATGGGTTTTCTGCCCCTTGATAATAAGTTTCTCGGCTGACAAAGTAAACCAGATGAAACCAAACTGAAAAAGTATAACATCAGGTTTATTTGAGCAAAGCATCTCCCAGACAAGGCCAGAGAAGCCACACTCACAGATGAAAGCAGGGAGACTTGATAGGCAAGGGGTGATGATGTGTCTGCCACTAGCTGGGTTTGTGCCTATGTGTGGTCAAAGCTAAGCACTTTAGGTGGGGACTTGACTGGCTGGCAACTAGAGGGGAGGAAGCTGCAGTAGCTCCCAAGAGTGTGGAACTGGGCTTTTTGGCGCCTTTCCTTTGTTCGGAGACTCTCTGAGTGGCCAGGCTTTAGAGAGCGAGACAGGACTATGGGACTTTCCAGATCATGCAGGGGTGGGCTAGAGTTTCCAACTGAACACCCCAACCTTTTTGAATATATGGTTGCTGGTTCAAATCTGGCTGGTTCAAATCCTGTTGGCAGGGAAGGATGTGGGGAACGGGATGTTGGGAGTCAGGAGTAGGGAGTCAGTGGGCTCATGCTCAGTGGGAGATATGGGTGAAGAAGCATTTGGTTAACCACCAACCTAGAGACTTCACAAGTCTTTTCCTGGAGGAAGCAGAGAAGGCAAGTTGCTAGGAGAAAACAGACAGATTATTACCACCAGCCCTCTGAACGGGGCTAGCCATGGGAAGAGTGATGATTGACAGTAAGAGTGGAACAGAGATGTGCTCGCGTTGGGTTGATGGAGTTCTTCAGACAGTTTGTGCAGTGACTCGGGATCAGTTTCCCCCAGGCCAGATTCATTGGTACAGCGGCAGCACTCTTCCCCAGGAACGTGCAGGTGTCTCTAAAACAGCTGGAACAGATTTACCCTTGGTGTTGTAGCAAAGGATATGGCTTTGGGTTAAGAGACATGAACATTTTTCCTGAGTCTAGAGAGCCTGGTTTTAGTCCAATGAAATGCACCTTTCAAGCTATCCTTAGAAGACAACCAAAGGAAAAGTAAAATCTTGAGCTTGTGACTGAATGGTGAGCAGTCAGGGCTCCGCCAGCTTATCAGAGCTGCATTTGTCAGTGCTCAAACTCAGAGCCTCTGAAATCCCAGTGTAACAACAGCATAGAAAGGGGACATCTTTATACACCCTAAATCACTTACTAAAACCTTTACAACTTGCATTTATACATCTTAAATCATTTTCTGTGTTTCTGAAATGAAGTTCTTTTAATATCAAGACAAGACTTTTAACTCATAAACATAGTCCATAAAGAGACTGGGAACTTTCCTGATCCTTTTATAGTACACCATCATAGAACACAACTGTTTTCTCTATGACTTAGTTTACCAAACTAGCTAGAGTTTAACAACATTAGTAAAAGCAAGGAGGTTAGACATCCGTTCCTAAATTGGTCTCGGTTAGCCTGAATAGACCTTAGAGAAGGAGAGACTGCTTAGGTCAGCATCTTACTGCATCATAAGATAGGAACACCTCAGTCTCTGGGTTAAGCTGTGGTCCTAAGTTTTAGCTTTTATTTACCTTTTTATTAAAATCATATGTTAACAAAGGTATAATAAAATGTCTTATAAACTTTAAAATGTTCCAAAGCCTTATAAATTTAAGCATTTAAAAAACTGTTTCTTAAAAAATATCCAGTTTACTTAAACTTCCTGTAAAACTCTAAAATTTCCTTTAATGAAGTTTAAGATCTCTCAAGTGTGTGTTCTGGTAAGATCCAACTAAGACACCTTTTTATTTCAAGGATGAAGACACAGAGCACAACCATAATTTGTAGAAGGCGAAACCAAGCTTCAACATATACACTTCAGTGTCCCTAAAAGCATAATGAGGCATTAAAACTGCACCTCTATGCCTCATTAAAGCAGCATTGTTTTAAATCCTACTTTTCATAAACTTTGTTTTCAGGACAGGACAGGAATAATCATGCAAAAACCCATCCTAATCCAAAATATTTTAGAGACCTCTTGTTTCCTTGGTAGGCCCACTCCAGGTGTTCACCTTTAATCAAGAAGGCGGTGAAGTCACATGACATCTCTCTTTCCCCAACCTAATTAAAATAGCTACTGCCCACGTGGCTGCCCTTAGTTTAGTTAAGATGGTGGGAAACCACATGTTTCCCAGAACAACTCCAGAGTACAAGTTTTAAGCTAACTTTTTGTTACAGATTTTTAACCATAAAATTGGGATTCCTTTAGCTGTTTTAAAATAAAGTAGAACAGCATAAAACAACTTGGGTATATATTATTTATACCCAAATGGCATATGAATCTCTGTTATTACATCAGATTCAGTGGCCAGAAATCCCAGAGGCAAATTCTGAGCCCAGGCAGCTAGTTGCAATAGTAACAGCTGAGCTATCACCAAGACACACAGAACACAGTAAACCTGGGCATCCAAGACCAGCCAGAAACAAACATCCTGTGTCCACACACATTTAAACATTTAATTGAGCCTCATGCAATTTTGTTTGGCTCCATGTCTGTGAGAAAATTTACAATAACTACACATTTCAAAGCATGACAAGGGGTGCGGCTCAGTGGTAGTGGGCTTGTGTAGTATGCCCCAAACACTGTGCTAATTTTTTTTCAGTGCTAAGAGTGATGACAAATGTCTGTAATCCTAGCACCCAGAAGGTAAGAGGAAAGAGGACCGTAAGTTCAAGGCCAGCCTGGGCTCCAGGGTGACATCTTGTTCAGTAAACAAATGAATGAACAAACAATTTCCTTTTTCTCAGAAACATTTCTAAACATATACATCAGTAGTACTGATGGGGACAGGGAGGTCCCCAGGAGTGATGGGAGCAGGAAGCATGAATGGGGAAAACCCAGGTTACCTCCCTCCACCCTGAGAAAGTGGAGAGAGGGGACAGAGTGGCAGCCCTAATTGAGGCACTCTCTGGTTTAATGGGCTTTCCACTATTTGGTCCTAATTCTTCATTTGTGTACCCTAGCCAACAAGAGTCCACCCGAGCCTAGACTAACCCCTAGGCACAGTCTTCCTATCGTCGACTCCTCTAACCAGTGGGTCAGAGCCCAACTCTTCCGAGGAAGATTCTTTGTCTTGGGGACAAACCCACTGCTCAAAACCACTGTTCCTGCCTCTGAGACCCTTGCTCCTGCTACCTTCCCTCTGGTCACTGACCTGCTCTCCATCAGCTACCTGTTCACAGACTCGTTCTGAGAAAGCCCACTCTTGGCAGGCTCTGCCACTGACCGCTCAGAGCTATAAAGCCTGCTAACAACCCCTCCCACATTTCGCTCGCCAAGGGGTGTAGACTCCCAACACTTAGCAGAGAAGCTCTTTCCATTATCATCTTCCTGTCTCCTAGAGTTCAGAGCATCTATTTTTCCTTTGGGTTGTCACTCCCAGGTGGCTAAACATCCCCCTTATTTGTTTTCCCTTTGCTGTCTGTCCATTTCATTCATAGAGGAGTGTCTGAGACAAGAACCAACATATAAAGAGCCACTGGCTTCAGCAGTTAAGAACATGGGACAAATTTTGTTTCATGTATATTACTGGCTGCTTTTCAAACCTCACCACCATGAGATTATCTTAAAATACATCCCAAACATTATATTTTCACACCAAAAATATTTCAAGTATATATTCAGAATATATGTATGTATTCTGAATACATATATATATTGGTTTTTTGAGACAGGGTTTCACTGCAGCTTTGGAGCCTGTCCTAGAACTAGCTCTGTAGATCAGGCTGGCCTCGAACTCACAGAGATAGTTCTGCCTGTGCCTCCTGAGTGCTGGGATTAAAGGCGTGTGACACCATTGCCCGGGTTCAGAAAATATTTTTATAAGCTCTTTTTTTTCAAACATTGCCACTATCCCTACTGAAAAAAATATTGATACTAGTCTATTTATACCAAAGAACTTTGCTTAGTATCTAGAGTCTTCTCTATTGTCCCACAAATTACTTCCACATTTTGGCTTGTTTAAACTAGGAATCAGATAAGGTCCCTTTCAGCATGCAGTTAGTATGTCTCTTAAACTTGTTTATAGGTTACCCCCTTTTGGATTAACATTTTTGCCATTTGTTTGTGGGGAAAAATGAGAGCTTTTGACCTGGAAAATTTCTCCCAGGCAATTTGGTTAATTTTCCTCGTCTCTGGTATGTTGTTTAACACATTCCCCCGAAGTCTGCCTTTTCTGTGCATTTGTGATTAGATGTAGAAGCTTGATCGAATTCAGGTTTGATTTCATTAGCAAGATGCTTCAGATCACAGCACATCAGGAGGCCTGTACTGCCTGGCTCCTCCATTTTTCATAATATTAACACTAAATATATCAGATTTAGGTATGGGTGCCAAGATTCCGGAAGTATTTCATTTGGGCTTGCAAATTTTCGAGATTCTAATTCTGTCCTTTTTTCTGTCTTTATCAGATAAAATGATTCTGTAACAAAGAGAACTTTCTTTAATTAATTTTCTGGATACCTTGCAGCATAGTTCATAGGGTGAAGAAAAAAAATAAGAGCCTGGTTTCTGAGCCTTATTTTCAGGAAGATGAGTTGAGCCCCTAGTGTTCCTTAAAGGTAAACAAGGATCTTTGACAAAATCACTTCAGCACATTTGATGGTTTTCAATCCATTACATTCATTATTCATTTTCATTTCCCATCTTTTAACAATTTCATGGTATACAATTCACCCATTTAAAGCCCAACACTCAATGGTTCTTAGTACAGTATCATAATCTAATTTTAGATCATTTTATGCCAAAAAGAAACCATTAGCAATCACTTGCATTCCCTTTGATACCCCCATAACCCTAGGACCACTGATCTACTTTCTGGCTATTGATTTATCCATTGTGGACACGTCTTATAAATGGAATTACATAATGCATGGCCTCTATATGGCTTCTTCCCCTCAGTATAAATTTTTTAAGGTTTATCTATACTTAGTATGTGCTGGTCCTTCATTCCTTTTCATTGGCAAATAATATCTCATTGTATAGATGAACCACACATTGTTCATGCCTCGTCTATTGATGGACATTTGCTTTCTTAATTTCTTTCCCTTCCTTCCCCCTTTTTTTTTGTTTTTAGAGACAGGTTTTCTCTGTGTAATAGCCCTGGATGTCCTGGAGCTCATTCCGTAGACCAGGCTGGCCTCAAACTTGGAGATCCACCTTCTTCCTCCTGAGTACTGGGATTAAAGGTATGCACCATCACCACCTGGCTTCTGACCATATGTTTTTATTTATTATTTTTACTTTTTATAAGACAGGGTTTTTTTCTGGCTCTGGCTGCCTGAAACTCTCTTTGTAGACCAGGCTGGCCACCACCACCCAGCCCTGGTTTCTTAATTTTTTTAAACTCTAGAACCTGTGATTGATTTGGAAAAAAAAGATCCTTTGTAGGTGTAATGAACAAGGATATCAAGATGAGATACTCCTGGATCATCTGGACAGGCTCTAAACCCAGAGAATACCGAATATCATAATAAGAGGCAAACATATAGAGGAGAGATAGAAGACGGGCTGAGGGTGGATTCGTGAGAAGATGGAGACACTCTGCGCTGCTGGAAATCAGAAGCAATGCCTGATGCTCCCTAGAATGTTCAGGAGGAGCATAGCCTTGCTAACATCTGGATTTCAGATGTCCTGAACACCAGCACTGTGAGTGAATAAATGTCTGCTGTTTAAGCCACTGAGTCTGTGACTTGCTACAGCAGCCCAAGCAATAGGAGCTTATAAAGAAAGGGTTCATTCAGTTTCTTTTCATAGCCGTACCAAAAGAGCTGTGAGAAGAGCTTCAAGGGAGGAATCCTGATATTGGCTCACAGCTTCAGGGGGTTCAGTCTGTGCTCACTCAGCTCTATTGCTTTGAGCCTAAGGCATGGCCAAAAATACCATGTGAGGAGCATGTGGGGGAGAAGAATTGGGGAAGGAGACCATTACCCTCATAGGAGACAGAAAGCCAGAGGGTGACAAGAAGGGGCCTCTTTGAAGACATTCCTTTAGTGAAGCACTTCCTCCAGCTAGGCCCCACATCCCCAAGTCTTCACGGTCTCCCAAAATAGCACTACCAGTTGAGAGCCTGGAGGAACTGGTTCCAAGTCTGCCCACAGCCAGATTGCTTCTCCCATTTGCCTATTTAGGAGCAATGTTACAATGGGCATTTGTGTACAGGCTTTGGGGTGAATGTGTTTTCATTTCTCATGGGTATATACATGGGTGTGGAATTGCTGCATCACCCTCTAACATTTTGAGGAACTTCTAAAGTGTTGAGTGGTGCTCTCGAGCTCTTTTATATTCCCAGTAACATATGAAGGGTATAAACTTGTCACACCTCCACGAACCTTTGGTATTTCTTGTCTTCTTGGTTGTAGCCCTCCTAAGGCATGGGAAGTGATTTCTCCTAGTGCCTTTGATTTGCACTTCCCTAACAGCTAATGAATTTGAGCCTTTTTTACTATTCTCACTGGCATGTGTACGTCTTCTTTGGCCATATGTCTAGACTCTCTGCCCATTCTTACATTAGGTTTTCTTCTTTTAAACACAATTTAAAAAAATATTTTTTGGTGTTTTGTCTAAACATATACCTGTATAAGGGTGTTGGATCCCCTAGAATTGGAGTTATTAGACAGCTGTGAGCTACCATGTGAATGCTGAGAATTGAACCTGGGTAATTTGGAAGAGCAGTCAGTACTCTTAACCACTGAGCCATCCCTCTAGCCCTTTAAACCCAATTATATTTATTATTAATTTGTTTATTTGTTTTGTTTTTGAGACAGGTTCTCTCTGTGTAATAGCTCTGACTGTCCTGGAACTGACTCTGTAGAACAGGCTAGTCTCGAACTCAGAGTTTCACCTGCCTCTGCCTCCCGAGTGCTGGATTAAAGGCGTGCACCACCACTGTCCAGCTTAAACCCAATTTTTTTATTAATTGATTTTACTGAGCTATACATTTTTCTCTGCTTCTCTCCCTTCCTCTCCCCTCCCTTCAACCATCTTCTGTGGTCCCCATGCTCTCAATTTACTCAGGAGATCTTGTCTTTTTCTATTTCCCATGTAGATTAGATCCATGTATGTCTCTCTTAGGGTCCCCATTATTGTCTAGGTACTCTGGGATTGTGATTTGTAGGCTGGTTTTCTTTGCTTTATGTCTAAAAACCACTTATGAGTGAGTATATGTGATAATTGTCTTTCTGGGTCTGGGTTACCTCACTCAATATGATGTTTTCTAGATCCATCCATTTGCCTGCAAATTTCAAGATGTCATTATTTTTTTCTGCTGTGTAATACTCCATTGTGTAAATGTACCACATTTTCCTTATCCATTCTTTGGTCAAGGGGCGTTTAGGTTGTTTCCAGGTTCTGGCTATGACAAACAAAGCTGCTATGAACATAGTTGAGCACATGTCCTTGTGGCACGATTGAGCATCCTTTGGATATATACCCAAAAGTGGTATTACTGGGACTTGAGGAAGGTTGTTTCCTAATTTTCTGAGAAATGGCCACACTGACATCCATAGGGGTTGTAGCAGCTTGCATTCCCACCAGCAATGCAGAAGTGTTCCCTTTTCCCCACAACCTCTCCAGCATGAGTTGTCATCAGTGTTTTTGATCTTGGCCATTCTTACAGGTGTAAGATGGAATCTCAGAGTTGTTTTGATTTTCATGTCTCTGATGACTAAGGATGTTGAGCATTTCCTTAAGTGTCTTTCAGCCATTTTAGATTCCTCTGTTGAGAGTTCTCTATTTAGGTCTGTACTTATTTTTT
The DNA here is from genome assembly GCA_004026605.1 of Ondatra zibethicus. Taxonomy (NCBI): domain Eukaryota; kingdom Metazoa; phylum Chordata; class Mammalia; order Rodentia; family Cricetidae; genus Ondatra; species Ondatra zibethicus. Next base: position 3,084 of record PVIU01008203.1, on the reverse strand, counting down.
TTATTGTATTATTTTTCTTTTGATGACCATTTTCTTGAGTTCTTTGTATATTTTGGAGATCAGACCTCTGTCTGATGTGGGGTTAGTGAAGATCTTTTCCCATTCTGTAGGCTGCCATTAAACCCAATTTTAAAAGAGGCTTTATTTATTTCTTGATGGAGGCTGTGAGTGTGCCATAGGACAGATGTGGAGGTCAGAAGACAACTCTTCTCCCTCCTGGGGATTGAACTCAGGTGTCAGGCGTGGCAGCAAGTCCCTTTACACACTCACTTCTAGGCTATCTTTTTATACTGAGTTAGTTATTAGAGTTTTGTTTTTGTTTTTGTTTTCGCATATTCTAGATAAACATACTTTTTTATATCAGCTTTTCAAATATTTTCTTCCCACTTCAAGTTATTGTTTTACTTCCTTGTATTGCTCGTTTTCTTCTTGTTTAGTCTTTCAGTGCTACGGCTTGAACTCCGAGCTTTGTGCACGCTAAGCAAGCACTAAAGTGCTGTCAGCCCTTTCGTGACCTGTGCTTAAGAACCCACTGTCTAACCCAAGGCCATGAAAACACTCTTGTGTTTCTGCTAATATTTTTATAGATGTAAGTCTAACATGTAGATTTTTTATTTATATTGAAATAATCTTTTGGATGTTGTAAGGTAAGGGTTCAGCTTCATTCTTTAGCAAATTGAATTTACTTCTGTGATGTGTTAACTCTTAACTTGATAGAATCTAAACTTACTTGGGTGAGGGGGCTCTGGGTGTCCTTGGGGGCATTATTTTAAGTTAATTGATATGGAAAGATCTATATTAATTGTAGGTAGGACTTTTCTCTGGGATGGGGCTTCTGAACTGTATCAAATGGAGAAAGCAAACAGAGCTGCAAGCATACATTCATTTCTCTTTGTTCCCTGCTTGTGGATGCCATGTGAGCAGCTACTTCAAGCTCCTGTTGCCTGGATTTCCCCACTGTTATAGACTGTGCCCTTGAACTGCGAGCCAGAAGAAATCTTCTCCCTTAAGTCGGTTTTGTGCTTTATCACAGCAACAAGAAGAGAAACTAAACCAAATTGTTCCGACCGTATTTGTTGTACCGATTCACCATTGGACTGCTGAACCATCTTAGCATACTTGGTGAAAATCATCTGATGAGCTTTTCTGTTTTTCGTTCCAAGAGAAGGCTAAGTGCACCTCTCTTTGGTGTCCCTAGTCAGGCTTCATCTGACACCAGCATCCTCCACCACACTGCCCATGTCCAGTCCCAACAAAATCAAAGTTGGGTGCCAGATGCTCAGAAGTGAGGTTGGCATCACATCCACCTTTGCTCCCAAGATGGGTCCCCTGGGTCTGTCTCCAAATACAGCTGATGATGAATTGCCAACGCAACCAGTGATTGGAAAGGTTTGAGGATGACAATGAAACTGATCATTCAGACAGACTGGCCCCGACTGAGGTGGGACTTTCTGGCTCTGATCACCAAAGCCCTCAAGGAGTCACCAAGAGACAGAAAGAAGAAACCAAACCAAACAGAACCATTCAGCACAGTGGTGCAGTGGAATGGCCAGCAAGTCAAGAAGCAGCAAGGGAACATATTTCAATAAAAGATTATGTAACTAAATGCAAAAATAAATAAATAAATAAATAGATAGATAATATCATTTGGCTATAAATTAGCAAATGTGTTAATGTATTTCTAGACTAGTTCTATCCCATTGGTCTATATTTCTGTTTTTTTCTTCTTTCTTTCTTTCCTTCCTTCTTTCTTTCTTTCTTTCTTTCTTTCTTTCTTTCTTTCTTTCTTTCTTTCTTTCTTTCTTTCTTTCTTTGTATATCCTGATTACAGTTTGCCCTCCCTCTACTCCTCCCAATTCCTTCCCACTCCCCTCCCACCCAAATCCACTTTCTTCTGTCTCTCATTAGAAGAGAACAGGCTTCTAAGAGGTAACAACTAAACATAACAAAATAAAATATAATAAGGTAAATCAAAATCCATCGCATCAAAGTTGGTCAAGGCAAACCAACAGAAGGAAAAGTGCCCAAAGGAAGGCACAAGAATCAGAATCCTACTCCTTCTACATTTCTGTCTTTATGCTGGTATGACACTATTTTGATTGCTACAGCTTTGCTAGTTTTGAAAGCAGGGGCTCTCAGTTCATTACTACTGTAGGAGAAAGCTGAAATTTCAGTAGGTATTGCATTGGGTTGTACCTGGCATCAAGGAATATTGCTTTAACAGTTTAGGTTTGACCTATGATCATGAGACAAGATTCTGCTTGTTTAGCTCTTTAACTTCTTTCAATGGTGTTCTATGAAGCATTAGAATTTATACTTCTTTTGTTAATTTTTTAATTATATTTTTAAATTTTATTTTATGTGTATGAGTATTTTGCCTGCATGTAAGTATGTGTTCCATATATGTACCCAGTGCCCATAGAGGTCAGAAGGAGTTGTTGGCCCCCTGGAACTATAGTTATATAGCTCACAGCCACCACATGGGTGCTAGGAATTGAACCAGGTCCTCTTCAAAAGCAACAAGTGCTCTTAACTATTGAGTCATCACTCCAGCCCCAAGTATTTTATTTTTTAAAGATCAGTATAATTCAATTTGTTTTTATTTTATTTTGAGATTATTTACTGCTAGTTTTTCCAAATATAATTCATTTTTCATTGATGATCTTGTATAATAGAATATTATTTTAAGATGTATTATATTTGTTTATGCCGTGGAACATTTTTTTTAATAAATCAAAGATACGTGACATTCTTTTTTTTTGTTTTTTTTTTTAGTTTTTGAGCATTTTATTTATTATATGTATGAATAATTTGCTTGCATGTATGTTGGGCACCATACATGTGCAGTCTCCACAGATGCCAGGAGAGGACGTCATATCCCAGGTATTGGAGTTCAGAGTTGTGAGCCATCAAGTAGGAATTCCACCCAGGTGCTTTGGAAGATCAGCTAGTGCTCTTAATCACTGAGCCACTCTCCAGCCCCACAATCCATCATTTTAAATCCAAAACCAACAACTAGGCTTAGTGGTGCACTCCTGTAATATCTGCTACTCAGGAGGTTGAGACCAAAGGATAACTTGGCCC